>PVIW01017164.1:0-14723 GCA_004026585.1 Noctilio leporinus
CCAGTAAGAGCTGAGAATGCTAGAAGAGATAGGGTAGTGGCTGGAGATCATTCCAGACCCAGACTCTGTGCACAGAGCACTACTGTTTTCCCCTCAGAGGGGTGGCATGGAGGAGGGGTCAGGGTGATTCTTCTTGGTCTCTCCCCCAGGAGCCCCTTAGCAGGCTTCACTTTGCCAGCTCTGCACCAGCCATCGGCTCATGGCTTTCAATGCATTCTTATGTTTTCTTTCCAGCTGTACAAGATCAGTATTATTCATCCCATTTTGTAGATGAGAAAACTGAGGCTCAGCCAGGTTATGTAATTTGCCCAAGGTCACACAGGGTGTAAAAGGAAGATATTGGACTCGAACCCAGGACTTTTTCAAAGAAGACTATTTTGACTATTATATCAGTTTGGCTGTTTTCCCAGTGCGCTTGCCATCCCCATAGCAACAAGGAGAGAGACTCTTGTGCTGACAGCACTTTGTAGTTTTTATGCAGGCCTTATTCTTTGTGCTCCTCACAACAGCCCCATACCCAGGGCTGTTATCTCTGTTTCATTGATGAGGAAACTGAGGCTCAGAGAGGGGGTGTGACTTGGTCAAGATTACAGGGTCATTAAGTGGCATAGTGGGGACTCAGACCCAGTTGTGGTGACTCCAAATATTTTTTATACTCTTGGCAGAGGAAGAGGGTCTGTTTTCTGCTCTTATCAGCCTCAGCAGACAGGGGACAGACAAGGGTTAGTTTCAGAATTGATGGGAAAGGAATAGGGCTTGTCTTTCAGAACCTCACGACTTGCTACCACCTGCAGTGAATAACTTCATCCCTCCAGTTGATAACTCTTAACTCCTTCAGCAGAAGAGGGAGGGCTTGCCCTCAAGAACTCCAAAACCCTTAGGTTCAAGGTTTGAGTTAAATTCCAGCTGTGCTGCTTTCTAGCTGGGTAGCTTTGGGCAAGTCACTTAACCTCTCTGTCTCCTTTATCTCATTTTAAAGTGATGATAATAACACAATGAAACTTGTAGGACTGGCTATACAGATTCATGACTTAATGAATATATAGCACTTAGCACATGGCTGGCATAGTCAATAGTAAATGTTCAATGTCAGTGGTTATTACCACTGCTATTAAAATGCACAACACCCTTTCCCCCCTGGAAGTACCTTGTTTATCCCTATTGTCTAACAGGAGAAACCAAATCTCCTATTACCAGACAGCCTTCAGGCAAAGCCCCAGAATCTTATCTAGTATACAGATAGTAACTGCAGCTATCAATAATAATTATTAAAATTAAAACATAAATAAAATGAACTTTCAACAGGGAAAATGCGGACATCTGTAATAGTGTCAACCAACGATAAAAAAATTAACATTCAACAACAGCTTACTATGTGCTAATCACTGTACTAAGTAGAGTACTTCACATTTATTATCTCATTTAATCTTCACCTTGCTGGGAAGTAGAAACAATTATGAACTCCATTTTATGGATAAGGAAACTGAGGCTCAGACAGGTGAAGTCACTTGCCTCAGGTCACACTGCTAGAAAGCGGTGTTAACTATGATTTGTATCCAATCTTGCCTGGCTCCAAAGTCTTCTGTGACAATTAAGGTCAAATGGCAACTTGCTTAGTGTATAGACTCTTGCATTAGCTCTCTCCCAAATGCATCTACCTGCTGGATCTGTTGCCTCAGGTTCATGTCCCTTCACATTGGAAAGACCAAACACCTCTTTATGGAGTGCCCTCTATGTGCCAGAATGCTTAATATACATTTCCATATTGAATCCTCACCCCACCTTATGACCCTCCTATCATTACTTCCATTTTTCTGAAGAGTAGCTGTGGCTGCTCAAGGTCACACTGTCCAAGATAAGATGTCAGAACCAAGATTCAAATCCAGATGGGTTGGGCTCAGGGCTTGCATTCTTTCAGGCACTACCAGAAAAGTACAGAGACCTTTAAAGAATAGCTCTACTTTCTTTTTCTTCTTCTTTTTTTTTTTGAAATATTTTATTTATTTATTTTTAGAGAGAGAGAGGAAGGGAGGGAGAAAGAGGAGAGAAAGATCAATGTGTGGTTGCCTCTTGCATGCTTCCGGCCAGGGGTCTGACCCACAACCTAGGTAAATGCCCTGGCTGGGAATTGAACAGTGACCCTCTCAATCCACTGAGCTACATCAGCCAGGGGTAGCCCCACTTTCAAAGCCAAGTTTCCGTCCCTACAACTCCTCATTTGTTTAGGCCCCAGTGAGTTCTGCCCTCCCTCCGCACTGCCACTATCTCCATTGGCCTAGATGCCTTCCACACCCTCACCCTTGGCCTGAAACACTTCCCTCAACTACCTGCTACCTAGTTAACCCCTACGCATCAATTCCCCCAAAACATTACTTCAAGGAGCTTCCTCTGACCCCACCTCATTCCCTGACATTCACGCTGATAAACACATTGTACTTTTCCTTTTTGTTCCTTATCACAGTTTCTTACTGTATTTTGATTCATCTGATTATTTGTTTAACAACTTACTTCCTCATCAAGCTCTATGCTCCAGGAAGGTCTGTGTGTTTTGCTCACCATTGTAGCTGTACCACTGGCAGGCTGCCTGCCTTGCACATGATCGATGCTCAATAATATTTTATTGAATAGATGAATTCATGAATTAATAAATAGCTATCAGGCACTTTACATGTATGACTCATTAATTTCACAATTAACTTATTGGATCCTCGCAACTGCCCTGTTGTCCCCATTTTAGAGAAGATGCAGGTGAAACTCAGAGAGTTAGAAAGTGGTAGAGCTTGGATTCAATCTCAGGTCAATCTGACCCCCAAAGCCTCTTCACAGCATCTGATAACTCCCAGCACCTAATGGCTACAAACAGGATCTAAACAATAATCGGTTGTCAGACCACATGTCCCAATTTGAGCCTGGAGGTCATGACTCAGCCAGCACACGGGCCATGGACACCACCTACTTGGGGGTGGTCTCTGCCCTTTTAAATCTTAGGCTGCTTCCTTTCCCACTCCCTGCTCGACTTCTTTTTTGCCTGAGAAGAAAAAGGACTAGAAATTACAACCAAGGCAGCCCTTCTGGGAATAACAATCCTGAAGTAAAGAGCTCTGTTCTGAGCTCCAAGAGACCTGGATTTAAGTCCATGGCATGGAGGCTGCCCTGCTGAGGGGCCCACAATGGCATCACTGCCCCTCTTGGGGCTTCTGTGTCATTTGGGATTTTGTCTGGTTGCTGACCCACCTGTCAACCCTTACTCACTTCCTGATTCTTAGGATACCAGAAACAGCTCGGCCCCACCCTGAAACCTTAGTGATTAACAATAGCTGGGGGGTGGCCTGTGCATGTCTATAGTGACCAGAGAGATGGGAAATTGGCCTGGCACCCTCAATACCCTCCCTGGAATGCCAAGGGGTTGGGGGAGGGAAGTCTTTCACAGGGCACACAGGCCTGGATGGGAGACAAATAAGAATGGAAACCAAAAGATACAGGTTTGAGTCTCGGGGTTGTTTCACATTCCCTGGGTAAGTCATGGAGTTTTCAGGTTTCCCTTCTGCAAAGCAAGGGCACTATCTGCCCTACACAGTTGCTCTATAAAACTAAATGAGGTATCTGAGCTAACTTGTGAATGTCACATTGTTATCCAGCTCAGAGGGGTTTCCTTTGAGGCCCACTGGGCCTCTTATAATCAAGATGCACATACACCCACTCATGCATGAATCTGTCAAACACTCCAGGACATGAGGAGCTGACGGGACAGCTCCCATTTTGCAAAAGGACAAACTCAGACCCAGATAAAGTCAGGGAGTAGTCTGAAGTCGCAGAGTGAGATGGGGCTGAACCAAGTTCCAGCTCACCCGACCCTGGTCTTTCTGAGCCACCTCCCAGCCCCAGGACACCGGGCCTCGCCGTGGATTGAATTCTTTAGCTGCGAGTTCGGATTCGAGCGGGCGGCCGACTCACTGTCTCCACCCTACTTTCTGCCCGCGTCTCTGTCAGGGACCGGGAGGGGAGGAACAAAACTATCCTCAACTTGAGGGGTGTCCACAGCAAGTTCAGGAACTTGGCCCCTCCCCTCCCCCAAAATACGGCTTCTTTTAACTCTAAGAACAAGAGTTCGTCTCTGAATACACCTTGTGTGACTTTTTCTAGTTTCTTCGGTGGAATTTTCCTACTTTGAGTTTAGGAGTCGATTTAGTTTCATGCCCACCCCCACTTCACTTGGTTGCCACCCCCTTCTCCGCCCAGACAGGCTGTTTACTCCGATTGCGGAAGTACCTCGGGTGGAGCTCCCCGGACAGCTCCCTTGAGTACGTCTTTTGCGTAGCTATTTAACTGGCATTCCACTCAGGCCAATGAAATGCCCCAAAACCCCAGGCGGGTGGGGCAGAGAGCCAATCAGGGTCTTTGGCGGGGTGTGGCTGCGTCCTAGGGCGGGGAATCGCGTAATGGCGGACACTGGCCGGGTGAGCACGGCTGGGGGCGTAGCGCACTGAAGGGGGTCCGGCAGTGTGGCAGCCGGCGGGGAGGCCCGCGGAAACAGACTCCGGGCGGAGAAGGTCGCCTTAGCCGGCCCTTCTGTCGCTGAGGGAGACTGAGCGAGACCAGGTGAGCAACAAGTCCCCGTAGGCGCGCCCCTCTCTGAGGCGCTGGGCCCAGTCGGGCCGCCTCTCCCGAGCCGCTCAGATCCCGCGGGAGTGGGGCAATCGCCCCCTGCCTCCGACCAGTAGGGACCTGGAAGGAAGTGCCCAGGAGATCCCCTCGGGAACTGGAGGGGCCCGCAAGTTCGTGATGTTTCGAAAGTTCCCTAATCTGACCTAGCTCGGCCACCAGCTTGCTGTGTGACCTTGGGCAAGTCACTTCCCTCTCTGGGTCCCAGTTTCCCCTTTTGTAAAGAGGAGGCTTTGCAGGCAGATGTACATGAGTTGAGTCTCGGATGTTGTCTGAGGTCTTGGGCAAGCCCTTCCTCAAGTGGGAGCCTCAGTTTCTATCTACGGGCCATGAAAGAATTGAGGTTCGCTTTGAGCTCTCCGGCCTGCTGAATTGCGGAGGGGTGGTTGGGACTGTGTGTGTAGGTGTGTGCCTGTGTGGATAGGACAGTACCGCAGAGTAAGGAGGAGGTACTTACGTGACCAGGATGGTACTGCAGGATAAGGAGAGATGGCTAAAGGTGCTCTTTGAGGAAGCCTCTGGATGGACCCCAGACCAGGATGGAATGATGTCTTGGTCCTCCAGGATCTTAGAGTCTCTGAGATGGGGAAGTTTTACATAGTTCTCTATCAAATCAGAAGAGAAAGGCATCCTTGGAGCCTCTTGGGGTTATGATGGAAATTTAGGCCCAGAAGAATCCAGGAGAGTAAGGAGGAGGAGGGAGAACATTTATGGCTCTCCTACTATGTGCCAGACCTTGTTGAGGCCTATGTTCTTACTTCTTACAGCTACCCTTGAGAATTTACACGTAAGGAAACTAAGTTAAGGAATTAAGTAACTTACTTAAGGGCAGCCAGTAAGGCACAGAATTTACCAAAGATAAGGTGTTTCCTTTGAGACTCACTGGGCAAGAGGAAAGTGTCCACTTACAAGAAGTTTGCTTTGTCACAAATGGGGGGAGGGGTCTGGTCCCAGACACTTCTGGGAGACAGGCTGGGCCTTGATCTCCCCTTTGTTCAGACTATAAGTTGGAAAGGATCATTTCTGAGTTGTGGAAATCACTTTGAAGTGTGTTAGAACTTCAGAGAGTTTAGTTTGAACCCTGGCTGGGTGGCCTACACCCAGAAAATTCACTTTAATTGGTGTATAGACTTTACACTTGGTTCAGAGTGGTGGCAGCCCAGTAACTTTTTCTCCTTCCTATGAAGGTGAAGTTTTTTGGGGGGATGGGAGAAATGACCCATTTGTTAGTTCACATTTCTTTGGATTCCTAGAGCAGAAGGTTCAATAGCCTGCTTCTTACTAAGCATGTTTCTTTGTGCTCTCTGTTTTCTACCTCTAGCTGAGTGAAGATTGTGGACCTGGATTGGGAGGATAGTTGCAGCCCTTAATTTTTCCAAACCTTAGAGCTTTTGGTTAATTAAAATGGTAGGAAGGTCTTTGTGTATTGTTCTGATATGTCAATGGAAGGGAAGAAAATTGGAAGAGGAAGTTGCTGAGAAAGAGGGCGTTTCTTAGCAGTGGAGCCAATATGTATTTCTTTGTTTGAAATTCTAAAACCAGAAAGCAGCAACTGAGGGAGGAAGGAAGGAAACTCTTCCTCCTCTTCAAATATATTTAAGAGCTGTCCCTGTTACCATCCATGTCCCAGACTCTGCTTTCACAGAAAAAGCCAGTTGTAACTTGTTCAACATTCAGAAGTTACGACCTGGAATAAAGTAATTTTGAATCTTAAGCCCCCTAAGATAAACTTTTTAAAAAGTTACAACATTTTACTACATGTTAATTATCAGTGAATGATTCTTTTTCTCAGCATAATTAGCCAGTTGCTGTCTTTGGGTCTGTTTTAACTGATTTAAATTAGTGCATGTTAACCTAAGAGGAATTGATCTAGGTATTGGATGATGCAGCTGTCACCATCACTTGAAAAACACATAATGGTGTGTTAGGTTATTGACATTTGTTAAAAGTCTTCTTAATGCATTATTTGATAGGATTGTGTGTTGTGAATAGTTAACACATGAATTTATTGCATGTGAAGATCTACCTTTATTCTCAATGTTGGTTATAGTTTTTATATAAGATTTAGTTTTAATAGTGTACCAGCCCACAGTCCTTGTGGTGCACCCCCTCAAAAAAGTTCTTGGGGCTGAAGGTGTTTCTGAATTTAGAATTTTTGGATTTTAGAAATGGAATCTGGTACATGTATTGTGGATGTGTAATATCCCAGAGAGGTCTGGGGACAGCACCTTGTAATCAAATACATTCCTATAGTAATATGTCAGAATATTCGCACCAACTGGGATACATAAATGCTATAAATGCTATATAAATAGCCTTGAGTCATTACATGCCAGGTTTTGCTGCTAAATGAATAATGAAAAACTTGTTTGCATCTTTTGGATTTTGGAATTGAAGTTAAAGGATTATGTATCTCTGTGAATAAAATTTTTAAAAAATATATTTTATTCATTATTTTCAGAGAGGGGAAGATAGAGAGGGAGAGAAGCATTGATGTATGGCTGCCTTTCACCTGCCTCTAGCTACGGACCTGGCTGGAGACCTGGCTTGCAACCTGGTTTTGTGCTCTGACTGGGGAATTGAACCTTTGGGTTCGCAGGCCAGTGCCACTCCACTGAGTCACACCAGCCAGGGCATGTGGATAGAATTTATACAATGACAAGAATAATATTGTAAACCAAGCTAATTTCGAAATGATGAGTCTTAGAAACAGTATTACATAGAAGATCCTTTTTTTTTGTTTCACATAAGAATCTTTTTTTTTTTTAGATTTTATTTATCATTTTCAGAGAGAGGGGAAGGGAGAGAGACAAAGAGGGAGAGAAATATCAATGTACGGTTGGTTGCCTTTCACCTGCTTCCAGCTACTGACCTGGCTGGAGACCTGGCTTGCAACCTGGTTATGTTGCCCTGGCTGGGAATCGATTCAGCCACCTTTGGGTTTGCAGGCTGGTGCCTTTTCCACTGTGCTACCAGCCAGGGTGTGACAGCATGAATTTGAGAGATTCTGTACTTTAAGATATCAATCACATAGTGCCCTCGCTGGTGTGGCTCAGCGGATTGAGCACCAGCCTGTGTACAGAAGGGTCACTAGTTCGATTCCTAGTGAAGGCATATGCCTGGGTTGTGGGCCAGGTCCCCCATTGGAGGCGTGTGAGAGGTAACCACCTTTTAATGTTTCCCTCTCTTTTACTCTCCCTTTCCTTCTCTCTAAAAATGAATAAAATCATTTCTTAAAAAAAAAAAAAAGATACAATATAGCCACCTGATTTGAGGGACTCAAGTTTTATCCTTCTACTTGGGTGTCTCCACAGTTCCTGAGAATAGAATAGTACTGTCCCTGTCTGGAAGATAGAAAGCGTGTAGAAAGGTGTATTAGGAGTTGCAAGTGGAGTCGGTATATGATTGGAGCAATTCTTATCCAGATTACTCCGTTTTCTTCTATTTCATAAGCACAAATAATATTGTAAAAGCTTTATAATTTAGGGGTATAGCATCGTATTCCAAGTCTGTTGGGATTGTGATAAGTTCTTCAAGACAGGAACTGTGTCTTATACTTCGTTTTTATTCTGTAGTGCTTAGAGGTCAGAGCACCAAACTTGTCTTGCCTCAGAATTTGCCATTTAATAATGTTCATATCTGGCCTGAGAGTTATTTATTTATTTTTTAAGATTTTTATTTTCATTTATTTTTTAAAATAAATTAAAAAAATATTTTATTTATTATTTTCAGAAAGAGGCAGAGAAAGAGAGAGAGAGAGACATCAATGTATGGTTGCTTTTCACCTGTCTCCAGCCACGGACCTGACTGGAGACCTGGCTTGCAACCTGGTTATGTGCCCTGGCTGGGAATTGAACCAGCGACCTTTGGATTCATAGGCTCTGGTGCCTTATCCACTGTACCACCAGCCAGGAGATTGTTATTTTTAGAGAGAAGGGAGGGGAGAGAGAAAGAGAAGGAGAGAAACATCAGTGTGTAAGAGATACATTGATTGGTTGCCTTTCGCACACCCCCAGTCTGGAATGTGCCCTGACTGGGAATTGAACTGGCAATCTTTCAGTTTGCTGGCTGGCGCTCAATCTACTGAGCCACATCAGCCAGACTTGGTCCGGGAGCTCTGATGTCAGTGCACCACCAGGGTTGAGAACCACTGACATAAACTCATTGTAGGTGCTTGACAAATGCATATTGATGAATTTACTGTTAGTCTTGGCATGAAATGGATAAGGCGGAAGAAGCACTAGATTTTTTAATAAAGTAAAATAGCTTTCCAAGATACTAGCACATACTTAACAGCTGGCAGATCTGGACTCATTGTTAGCTATTCTGCCAGCATTACCCTGATTTTGTGACCTAGGCAGGAGTAGGCTGTGTCAACAAGCAGCTCAAAGTTTTGTTTACATCTTCGTTTGTGGCCTTACTGACTAAGATCTATTAGGGTGACAGTTGCTAAATGAAGAATAGAAGAAGTGCAAGAATTGTGGAAAATTTGGGTGAGGAAGGTGTACTGCTGGACACCAGTGATACCAAGGGAGGAAATATGGAAAGTTGTAATTTGATTGGGTCTCCCAAAACATGACCCAGTGCATGGAACATAATTGGTGTTCCACAGCTTTTTGTTGACTGAAGAAATGAATGGTTCTTTGTTTGGAAGGAGAAGTAGAAGCTGTGAAGTAAGATATCTCCTACTCATCCTTTAGAAAACTGAGCTAAGATGTCATCTATTCCATGAAGCATTCCCAGGAAAACTTGAGTGACTCCCTTGTATATTTTCTCCTCCCTGAAAGCACTTACCAGATTATCAAGTTGATATCAGATAAATTACACAACTCTTTCCTCTTCCTGACTGTGAGCTCTTTAAGGGCCAGGCTGTATTGGTTTATTTTTGTATGATTGGTGTTCAACATGCAATAAAGGATGTAATAGATGCTAAATTTGGCCTCTATCTTCTTCATTCTTGTAGTCGTTGTCATCATTGTCTTCTTCTTCTTCTTCTTTTTTTTTTTTAAGATTTTACTACTTTTTAGAGAGAGGGGAAGGGGGGAGAGAGAGAGAGAGAGTGTGTGCGTGAGTTAGTGTTAGTTCAATGTATGGTTGCCTTTCATCTGCCTCCAACCAAGGACCCTGCTTGCAACCTGATTATGTGCCCTGGCTGGGAATTGAACCAGTGACCTTTGGGTTCTTAGGCTGGCACCAATCCACTGAACCACACCAGCCAGGGCAGTCTCTCTTTTTTTCAGTTCATGGTTTTTCAGTTCAAATTAATGAACATTTACCATTCTGAGAGGTAGGTCTTTCTTGGACCTTGAGCTAGAGTTTTTCAACCTTGGCATTGACATTTTGGGCCAGATAGTTCTGTAATTGTGGGGGACTTTCCTGTGCATTTTAGTATGTTTATCAGTGTTCCTGGTCTCTATTACTCACTACTTGTGACAGCCAAAAATGTCTCCAAATATTGTCAAATGTCCCCTGCAGGGCAAAATTGCCCTGTCTTTAGAACTACTAAATCAAGGGCAGGGTGGTACATAGTCATAGAGGGAAGTGAGTGTGTAACTGTCCTTAGATGCACATTCCTCATATTTCTTCTCTTGTCTCTGACTTTTGGGTAAGACAGAAAAAATGAGAGAAATCAGTAAGTGACAAACTTATTTTTATTCTGTGCAAAAATTTTAATTTGGTTTAAATATATTAAAGCAGTATAAATAGTTGAATTATTTATGTAAAATCAGTTCCTACTACTGATTAGATGGAGTGAAGAACTACTACAATATTACTACCTTGCATAAAAGACTTTTTCAGAAAAGCTTATAGCCAAAAAGTTTTTGAACGCCTAAAGAATAATCAGCATTGGTTTTTAGAGAACTTACCAGCAATTGTCAGGATTCTTTGCTGATTTTTGGACCTCATGGCTAAAACATACCTTTTGACATCTCTGCATACTTTATAATGCTAAAAAACATGTTTAGCAATGGGCATGTTTTTGTAAGCCTCGTATTTTCTGTGATAGGTGGACTGGCCAAAGCAGGGTCCTTGATTCCTTTGAGAATTCATAAAGTGATGACAAGTTGGTATTAACATTTGGGCACTTCACTGGCCTTTGGCCAACCTTCTACAAATAAGATTATAATCATTCATGTCTTAGTAACCATTAAAGTGAAGTTGAATGAATTTTTTTTCCTGTTCCCTTAGAAGTTATGAATAGTACTCTAGAAAATTCAAATGTGTAGTTATGAATGGTATCTCAGAATAGTTACTACCATTTATGCAAATGAAACACTTCTTAACTTAGAAACCAAACAGAATTGAATTAGAAAAGAGAAGAGAAACAAGAATTGTTGAATGCTTGCAGAGGAAATAATGTTTAGATATAGAAGTATCTTAGAAAAGTTTACTCTTCATTATGATTTCCACACACTGATAAAGAAGAACAGTTTGAGAGTGATGGGAGTGGCTATTAAACTTTGCCTGTTATATTATTTTTCAAGCTATTTTTCTTTATTGGTAAAATATTGAAAAGTTTGAGATACACTCTTTTAATTTTAAGATTTAATTCTAGTTGGATAGAATTAAGTTTCTTAGTTTTGGAGTATAGAAGATCTTTTGAGAAGAAGTGGTTCAACTTAGTTCCCATTCGAGTGAATATAGGTGCGTATATTCACACATACATAGTGATATTTAAACTTTGTAATTGATATAGTAAAGTAACAAAAGCAGTTCTTTTACTCTCAAGCATTTAAAATTGAGACTTTTTTCTCCCCTGATAATGCTGTTCTAGCAAGTACTCAGTCTAAAAACTTTCTCCCAAATTGTATCTTGAAAAATTGTTTAAATGTGTAAAAAAAGATTTTACATCATGCCCATGGATGTTACCTTTTATTTACAATTGAGTCCTGTAAATGAATTTTCCTTTATAAGAATGCTTATAGTCTTTACGGAATAGTACTTCTGATGCCAAAGGCATCTGTGAAATTATGAGAAATATAAGACCAACTTCTTTATTATTAAAACTCCTTGAGGGTTCATTGGGTGATAATTTGCAAAACACAGTGATCCCACTTTTATCTATACCACTACAGTTAGTCCTTAGCATTTGAAATAAATTATATTATGATAGTAGTTACATTTTATAGATAAACAGGCTCAGAGTAACTTTCTTAAAGTTACTCAACTCATGGATTTAAGATTAAATCCTGTCATTTTTAATGAAAAAAAATTTAAAGATTTTATTATTTTTAGAGAGAGAAGGGCAGGGAGGGAGGAAGAAAGGGAGAGGAACTTCATTGTGTGGTTGCCTTTCATCTGTCTCCAGCTATGGCCCTGGCTGGAGACCTGGCTTGCAACCTGGTTATATGCCCTGACTGGAAGTTGAACCAGCAACCCTTGGGTTCACTGGCCAGCATTTTAATGAAAAAAAATTTAATTAGTTTTTTAAAAGGTTTTATCTATTTATTTTTAGAGATGGGGGAAGGAAGGGAGAAAGAGAGGAAGAGAAACATCAATGTGTGGTTGCTTCTCACATGCCTCCAACTGGGGACCTGGCCTGCAGCCCAGGTATGTGTCCTGACTGGGAATTGAACCTGCAACCCTTTGGTTCACAGGCCTGCACTCGATCCACTGAGCCACAACAGCTAGGGCTTCATGAAATTTTTTAAAGGTAAAATTCACATACAGTGAAATCCATAAAAATGCAAGTATATAAATAGATCAGTTTTGACAAATGTAAACACGTGAAGCCAAACCCAATCAAGAGATAGAACATTTCTATAACCCTTCAAAGTTTCATTACTCCCCCTTCCAGTCAATCTTTATTGTCTTATAGGCAACCCCTGTTCTGATTTCTATCTTCACATATTAATTTTACCTATTACTGTCTCATACAATATACACTCTTTTGTGTCTGAATTATTCTGTTCTGTATGAAGTTTTTGAGATTCATTCACATTGATGTATCTATCAGTATGAATTTGAGTCTTTTGATCCATATCTAGAATTTTCCAATAAATGATGGCTTCTAATTTTCTTATTCTTAACATCATATCTTTTTTTTTTCCCCCTTTGGTATCTGCATGTAATTTACTTCCCTTTTCTAGTATCGTAGATTTTATTTGTTTTTAAAATCTCTGAGATTAGGCCCTGGCTGGTAGCACAGTGGGTAAGGTGCCGGCCTGTGAACCCAAGAGTCACTGGTTCGATTCCCCAGCCAGGACACATGATCAGGTTGCAAGCCGGGTCTCCAGTAGGGTCTATGGCTGAAGGCAGGTGAGAAGGCAACCATGCATTGATGTCTCTCTCCCTCTCTGCCTCTCTCCCTTACCCTCTTCCTAAAAATAATGAAATAAAAAAAAAAAAAAAAAAAAAAAAAAAAAAGAATAATGCATGTTTATTGGAACAAATTACACAATCAAAAGTGAATAAATGAAAGTTTATTCAGGTTTATTTTTATTTCTTTATCCAGTCATGAAAATGAATGCTCTTTGTTTAAAAACAAAAAAAGCCATATTAAAAAATATGAAGTAGCCCTGGCTAGTGTGGCTCAGTGGATTGACTGCTGACCTGTGAACAGAAAGGTCATGGGTTTGCTTCCCAGTCAGGGCACATGCATGGGTTGTGGGCCCAGACACCTGGGTTGAAGGCCAGGTCCCAAGTTGGGAATTTGCAAGAAGCAACCAATCGATGTATCTCTCACACATCAGTGTTTCTTTCCCTCTCTTCCTCCTTTTTGTCCTCTCTAAAAATTAAATAAAATATTTTTTAAAATAAGCAGACAATAAGAATTACCCATAATCCCACCAGTTAGCATTTTGGTATATTTTCTTTTTTTGCACTTATTTACCATAGCTGAGACTATAGTTTAGGAATTTTTAGGCTTCCCTTCTTAGATAAGTTGCATCCTCAATCAGTTTTTATTTAAATGTTCATGGTTGTGGCTACCCTTAATCTGAATAGCTGGCAGTGACCTTGACTGGGTAGCCTTGTCAGGCAATATTTTTGAATACTCAACTGTACACTAACCTCATTCTCATATACCCAACATCCAACATCTCTTACAGTGTAGAATGCAATATAATTCTGTGGTTAGAAGTTTAGAGTTGGGAATCCATACATCTGGGTTCAAATGTTGGCTTCTCTCCTTACCAGCTCAGTATATATACCCTTGGGCAATGACTCCTGGCCTTTGTGTTCTCATCTGTAAAATAGGGCCCTGTCTAATTTTACTCTACAATATAGAGCATATCTCAAAGGGTATTGGAAGGGTTAAATGGAGTCAATACTTAGTCCAGTGCCTAATAAAACTTGATAGTTGTTATAAATTAAGAAATGACATATTTGGTCCCATAAAATTTTGGTCTGTTTCCCTGTGTGGTGTGGCTCAGCGGATTGAGCACCAGCCTCTGAACTGAAAGGTTGCTGGTTTTATCCCCAGTCTGGGCACATCCCTGGATTGTGGGTCGGGTACCCAGTTGGGCTCATGCAAGGTACAGCTGATCCATGTACGCCTCACACATTGATGTTTCTCTCCTTCTCTTTTTCCCTCCCTTCCCCTCTCTCTAAAAGTAAATAAGTAAAACCATTTAAAAATTTTTTTGGTCTGTCTACACTAGAATTTTACTGCTTGGAGAAAATGTCAAATTCAACATTTTAGGGCTATGTTGCCCCAAATTCTTAATTACTTTTTGGAGTTTCTTTTTTCTTTCTTTCTTTTTTTTTTTTTTTAATTGTTGTTGTATTACATCTATCCCCTTTTTGCTCCCCTCTGTCCCCCTCCCCACCCACCCATTCCCCACAAAGTCAATCCCATCTGTTGTCCATGTCCATGGTTCCGTTATACTAGGTTCTTGTCTAAGCTGCTCCCCTTTCTTGTCTCTGCCTCCCCCCTCCCCCCAACCCCTTTCCCCCTGACCACTGAAGGCCTATTCCTTGTATTCATATACTTGGTTCTGTTTTGCTTGTTGTTAGTTTTGCTCATTATTGTCCCATAATGGGTGAGATCATATGATATTTGTCCTTCACTGACTGGCTTATTTCACTAAGCATAATACTCTCCAGTTCCATCCATGTTG
>PVIW01017165.1:0-14746 GCA_004026585.1 Noctilio leporinus
AAAAAGGGATGGATATAATACAACAATAAAATTTAAAAAAAAAAAAAGAGAGAGAGGACCCAAATAAACATAATCAGAACTGAAAGAGCGGAAATCACAACTGATACTTCAGAAATACAAAGGATTGTAAGAAATTACTACAAACAACTATATGACAAGAAATATGATGACCTGGGTGAAATGGACAGATTTCCAGAAATGTATAATATACCAAAACAGAATCCAAAAGAAGCAGAAATCCTGAATAGGCAAAGCACAAGTTGTGAAATGGAAGACGTAATCAAAAATCTCCCAAACCCCAAGAGCCCTGGACCAGATGGCTACACACGTGAATACTACCCAACATCTAGAGAAGAAATAACTACTATCCTTCTCAACCTATTCCAAAAAATCCAACAAGAGTGAAGCCTCCCAAACTCTTTCTATGAGGCCAATATTATTCTAATCCCAAAACCAGGTCAAGATACAGCTAAGAAAGAAAGCTACAGGCCAATATCTCTGATGAACATAGATGCTAAGATTCTCAACAAAATATTGGCCAACCGGATTCAGCAATACTTTCAAAAGATCATACATCATGATCAAGTGGGTTTCATCCCAGGGATACAAGGATGATACAACATTCATAAATCAATAAATGTAATATACCACATCAACAAAATGAAAGACAAAAACCATATGATCATATCAATAGATGGTGACAAAGCATTTGATAAAGTACAGCAACTATTTAGGATAAAAACCCTCAGCAAAATGGGAATAGAGGGAGCATACCTCAACATCATAAAGGCCATTTATGAGAAACCTGAAGCCAACATCATACTCAATGGGCAAAAACTAAAACTTTCCCCCTAAGATCAGGAATGAGACAAGGCTGTTCACTTTCTCCACTTCTGTTCAACATCATTTTGAATGTTCTAGTTATAGCGATCAGAGAAGAAAAAGGAATCAAAGGTATCCAAATTGGAAAGGAGGAATTCAAACTGTTATTTTTTGCAGATGATGTGATAGTGTACATACAAAACCCGATTGGCTTCACTAAACTATTACTGGTCCTAATAAGCAAATTTGGCCCTGAGCTTGGGCAGTCGCTCCAACCTGGTGTGTGTCTGCCTCAGATCCCAGGAAATACAGGGCTCCTTTCAGCCGCATGCACTGGGACTCAGGGCCACCAGACCTTGGGAAATGAATTCAGCAAGAAAAAGTTCTACTCTTCCTTCAAGGCCAAAGGTCATAGAGTGAGGTGCTGAGCCCACAATAAGCCAGGAGGTTTCTGGTCTTGCCTGTGTCATTGTGGTACCAAGGTAGTAGTTATGATTATATAGTACCAGCCAGAAACACTTGCTGGAGAGCCACCAGCAGCTTAGCCCACACAGGGGATCTGCACACCCTCTGGAAAGCAGATGAAGCACACCCTCACCCTGGATGTGACCCAGGGACAGCCACAGCCTACAGTGGGGTCCTGGTCAGCACATTGGCAGTGGTGGTCCACAGAGGCCCCACACTAGCCCCAGATCCTGACAAAATCCCCGGATTCCAACCGAATTATTGGCAACCTCAGACAGCATAGGTGGAGCTCAGGCAGTATGTCAGGCTACCCATAAGAACCCCACTCGGCCACCCAGAGGCCACATAATCTGGTTCAGCCCAGCCCAGCAGGATGTCTTGCCCAGAAAACCATCCCCCACTGCAGAGGTCCCAAGGCTGCCTGACTGGAGGGTTCTGAGCATTCACAAGTCACAGTGGGTCTAGTGGGGCCGACCACCACAGTGAGAGACTATGGTTGAAACTGTTCCCATGTCCTCCTGGAGTCCAGTCCCAGAGTAGGAGGTCAGAGAGTACAGCCAGCTCCCAAGGGGCACTGTCACCACAGATCACAAAGAAGCCCAATTGGATGCCCCTGCATTTCACCTTTGTTGGTGAGGACAGAAATAGGGCAGGTGAGTGGAAGGCTGCATCTTGTCCTCATCCCCTGATTCAGCTCTGGGGACCATGGCTGGAGCAGAATTTAGAGGGGAGCATTGGGTCCTACTACCGCTCCAGGGCCAGGATCCAGCAAGCTTGGCCTGTCACCTTCCCCTTCATTCACCTATCCAGAGCCATCAGCAGGAACAAAGGCCCCCCTGGTGCAGATCAACACCAAAGCACCCAGAGTCCTGTTGTCCCTAGCGTCCACCAGCACCATAGGCCTCCTGAGCTGTGACCTTCTCCAAGGCCCATGGGCCTGAGCTCACAGGCTGCTCCCCTGTCTCGGCTCTTTCAGAACCCTCAGCAGGTCAACCAGCATGCCAGTGTTCAGCAGAGTCCACTGTAGTTCGCCTGTCCTCCCCATCTGGGGGACAGACAACAAAACAGGGGCTCCTTTGTGGAGCCCAAAGGACACAGCCCCTCCCATGTCCTCACAGGGCCTCTGTGGCAGCTCTGAGAAGTTGGCCACAGTGGGCAGCAGGTGCCTCCACCCAGACGGGGACCCAAGAAGCCTGGGCTGCCCCTTTCACAGGGGTGTCACTTATGAACAGCCTGTCCCTAGGGGGTCCAGATTCCAGGCTGAAGGACAGTGATGGCTGAACTCACCAAGCTCACTTTCTGGCTCAAGACACTTTCTATCTAGGTCCCAAGGGGTCAGCCCAGTCACCTGTGGGGCAGGGTCCAGAAGGACAGAGGAGACCCCCAGGCAGCCTGTCCTCTAGTTGCATCTGGGACACTGAGAGACCCTGGTCACCCAGTCAGCCTGCAGGAAGCAGATAACCTCGAGGCCAGTTCCTGCCTCCAAACTGCTCACCTTGGGAGCCCCTTCCTGACTACCAGTCCCTGCTCACACAGTCTGCAATGTTTCTAAATGCTTTTACCATAATGCTGGGGAGACTCTGCATTAATGTCTCTGCAATTTGATTCTTCTGTTCAACAATATACTTCTTTATCCAGTCCCAATGTCACAACTCTTCATTCATTTTTTCACTCATTCATTTGGGTCCTGCCCAGGTCCTGGGGGTGACCATATGAGATCATGAGGAGATGTGCAGTGCAGAGGATGCAATATGGGTTACCTAGCCCCACCCCCAGTGTGGGGTCAGTCAGGGTGACTTCCTAGAGGAGACAGCACTATTAACTACAGTTGGAAGTTAACATCTAGGGTTTGGTGCTGCCCTGGTTCCTTAGAGACCTGCACTGGGATGCAGAACCAGCTGGAATCATCATCCCAGATGCATGGGGTCAATAGCATACACAGGGTCCCCAAGATGCATTGTGTTGGCATAGGTGAGCACCCCCACAGGTCCAGGGCCCAATCCTGACCCTGGAGACCATATGCTCAGCCAGGAAGAGCCCATAGCAGAATAGGGGTTGTGCAGGCAAAAATAAGGCAGTGAGACATAAGCCCGTCCTTCAGGTCCCTAAAGGGAGCTTCCATGGGCATGATGTCACAGGAGAATCTTCTTGAGGTTAAGATGTATTAGTTCTGAGCACCTCACAAGCAATGCCAATACTCTGTCCTGGGGACAAGAAGGGAAACGTGTGGCACCCTGGGGAGCTCCTTGAACAACCTCGCCTTGGGTAGGCCTGGACATGGATGCTCTTCCTGCCAGCACAGAACAGCAGCATGGTACACAGGAGGCTTCCTGGGCACCATTCTCCTCACCTATCCCACAACTTCCACCAGGTCAAGTCACCCTCTTTCCCCCATGCCTCTTGCAGCGACCCCTATGCCCTCCTTGAGCAGTCTGGGTAGACTTTCCACTTCCTCTTCCCTGCTGTACAAGATCTCAGCCATCTTGGGAGCCTGGACCCCAGAGTGACTCACACATTGACACTCACATGCACACATACACACATACCAGACAGCCAGCACCTGCTGTCTCCTGGTTCTACCCCTCATCTGTGGAAGGTCCACCCTCTCCCTGATACCTGTCAACTGAGTGGACATACTTTGGAATGGTTGAGGCAGATGACCCTCCCCAGTGTGTGAGCATGCTTGATCAATGAAGGCTTACACAGGGTAAAAGGAAAATCCCAAAGTCAGAGCTTTGAGGACTGAGGACAACCAATCACCCTCATCACAGGGACAGCTTATCCACAAGCCACTGAGGGGCCTAAAGAGAGTCAGGCAGGGATCAGACCTGGAGTTCCAGGGTCTCAGGAAGAAGTGGGTCTTCAGAAAGTCAGGGACCTGCTTCTATGTAGAAAGGCACCCGGACCCATTGGAGCATGAGGGGTGTGGGATCCTGGGAAGAGTGGCACACATGACGGCCCTGCACCTGGCCCCATCTGGAACTCCCCTGCCTCTGAGCCTCACCCAGTCCTCCCATGCAGCTGGGCTCCCTGCACCTGTGTCTCTTCCCCTGAATGCATTTCAAGTCCTGCTGAGGCAGACAGCCATCAAGCTGGGCCCTGGAGAGGTGAGTCACTGTGGTCTCCACTTCTGTCATGGTGCCAGTCCAGGCAGGTTTAGAGAAGAGAGTGCCCAGAGGTGGATGGGGATGCATATGGCCAAGGAGGGGCTGGAGGCAGTGTCCAAGGCTGCTGCTCAGCTGGGGAGAGGCTGTGCTGTCCTTTCTGACAACCTGAAGGGCAACACACACTATTCAAACCTGGAGTGTAAAGGTCAGTGCACCAAGAGCCAATTCCCAGTTGGGGTTACCTGCTGGCCCAGGGAGATTGAAAGGTCCCACAGTGACCCTCTACACATATTGGGACCAATTTATCTATCCAGAAGGCCTTCACAATGAGGTGGGTATCCAAACTAGAAACAGGAAGTAGGACAAGCTTTCTCAAGCCATGGAGAGGTGCCTCAGAACGGAACTGGGCATAGTGCCAGCTGTCCACCAGCCAGAAGAGGTCCACAGCCTTGAACTTGCCCACATCCTCCTTGGGGCTCTGCCTCCCTCCTCACTCAGCCCTGAATCCTGGGCTCCCTCTGGCCCAGCACCAAGTGCTGGGGATTGGGGATAGATCTGTGTCACTGTGATGCTTACTGTATAGGTTCTAGTTGTTACGACCACAATGTTACAGTGCCTATCCAAAACCCTGCCTAGAACATAAACCTAGCCCTGTCCTCAGCAAAGAAGTGACACCCTCCCTGGATTTTGAAAGGGGCCACATACCATGGGATGGTGGTACCACAGCAGCGCTGTCTACAACGCAAACCCACCTTGGGCCAAAGACAACAAAGTCATGGCCACCACAGTGTCCCCCACACTGACTTCTCCTGCTGACTCAACAGGACCGTGACTTCAATGTGCCCCATGCAGACGAGCACTCTCACCACCCACCACATGCAGGAGCTTTTTGCTAAGGACCCTACTACAATGTTAGTATGAATATGTTGGTGAGCATTGTTATTATAACTACCAGGGTGGCAATTCTGGTGCCATAAACCCAGCCTTAACCTCCAGGCCCTCAGGGCCCTGAGCTCAGTCCTTTGTGGACTCTGAGGTGGCTGCACTGACCCCACTAGGCCATCCCAGAGCCCTGTGCTCAACACCAGCAGGAATCAGGGACAGCAGATGCCCCCTGGTCAGGCAGTTCAAGACCAAGTTCCTAACAGGCAGATGTCTTCAGGGAGGCTGATAGGGAAGAGCTAGCCCTGTCCAGGACTCTGTCCTGGCAGCCCTGAGTAGGTCTAGGAGCCTCTAACTGGGATTGGGGCTGTTCAGCTTCTTGCCTGCCTGTATCTCACATACCACATGGAAACACAGCCACAGAGACTGGCCTCCAGGAAAAGCCCCTGGGAGGAACCACAATCCAGCAGCACAGGCTGCCTGCTTCACCCAGTCCGCCTGATCTGCCCAGTGCCTGGGAGAGAACACTGACTAGGGTGTAACCATGTCTTCAGGCCCTGAGGTGCCCCCACTCTGGCTGCAAACCCTCTGCACACTCGCACACTGTCCACATCCAAATATTTGTCCCAGAGGCTGACCCTCAGGGTGGACCTTCCTTGGTGGGTAACCTTGGGCAGTAGAGAATTTGACTGAGCCTTTGTCAGCATGTCTACTAAGTGACACACAGACATACCACAGAGCTGAAGCAGAACCGTTCCCATGGGTCAGTCTGGGTCAGGCCCTAGCACCCAACTCAACGGTCTCGTACACTGGCCTTCAGGAGCAGCAGCTAAGAGCACTGACCATGTGGAACAGAGTCCTTTCTGTGCAGTCCTGTGTGAAACTGTCCAGTCCTTCTCTCTAGTGGCTATCTCAAACCTGTTCTCTGTGTGATCTTATGTGATCTACACATAACCGGCCACCTAAAGCTTCCTGCAGGCATGCACAGGCCCAGGCAGGCCCTCTTGGTAGCTCTACCCCTCATGTAACAGGCAAAGTGTTTGCTATGGGCTCCCTACTCTGTTTAATATCACAGGGACCACAATCCGCAGACATCAGAGGTGGACTACATGGCCACTGGATCCTGGGCTACCCCAGACCCTCCCAGGAAGTCTCACCAGCCAGGCCTGGCCATCAGTACACTGTCCCTATTGGAGAGAAGTGGCTGAAATCCCACAGAGCAAAGAACTGGAATCTCCATATCCAGCCTGCCCAGCTTCCCTGGGCTCTCTGCACAGGGCATCCAGAGGTCTGGAGCATCTCTACCCCCATCCCTGTCAACACCAGGGGGCTACATATCTGATCCAGCTACTACTGGGCACCCTCCAGGCCCCAGGCCCAAGTGCTTGTCATAGGGTATCAGGCAGTGGTATATGACTGTGATAATCACAGTGACAGTTGTCACGGCAGTAACCAGGGCCAACTCCACACAACTCAGGTTTTGTGTAGATGCCCTATATCAGTGGGCTGGGTGAGACAGATGACTTTTCCCTGTGTGGAGCCCATCCCTGACTGATGAAGGCCTGTAGAGGGAAAGGGGAAAATTCTACAGAATTCCAGAGCCAGAGCTTTGTGGCTTGATGACCACCAATCACCCATCATTACAGGGACTGCATGCCTAGAAGTCACTAAGGGGCCTAAGGAGAGCCATGCTCTGATCCAAGCCTAGAGCTTGAAGGACTCAAGAAAATATGTCCTCAAAAGTGTAGGGCCCAGAGAGAGAAAGGTGGAGACAGAGTAGAGAGCAGTGCTGATGGTGTTCTCGACTGCCAGAGCAACTGGAGGACAGGATAGGGAGCATGAGATGTCTGCAGGTCCCTGTGAATAGGGGCAGTAAGCAATTGAACTAAGGGGAGCACAGCACAGAGGTTGCAGATACCTACAGGAGAGCAGGTGAGATAGTTCTAAACCAGGCGGTGGGCTAAGGTTGGCTCTGGGCAGTGGTAGCTCTGACCAGAGGGGTACCTCTAACTGAAGACAGCTCCAGGCTCCCTGGTGACTGGAAATCTGAGCAGTGAAGTGTGGGCAGTGAGTGCAAATGCTGGAGGGAACAAGGGATTGAATTTTTGCAGGGGAGGGATTGTATGAGAGCCTCACTCTGGAGACTGAGAGAGAGGAAGCTCCTCACTGGGCCAGAGGTGCAGGAGGAGAGACCTGCAGGGAACAGGAGCGGGGAGCAGGGAAGTGCATAGGCCAGAGCAGCAAGAGGGCTGAAAACTGTGCTGCTGTGCCACCAGAGAAAGGCTTGAAGCTCCTCTGAGGGGGGAGGCCCAATGTCATGCACCCCCACTGGCAGCAGGGTCCCACAAAGACTTCAAGTCTTGCTTCTGTGCCACCAGGGAGAGGGCGGCTTGGAGCCCTGGTGAGGGGCAGGGCACAGACCAGCAGACCCACACTGGCACAGGCTCCCATGGAAACTCCAAACTGCATGCCAGGAACTTAGAGCTGGTCCAAATGGCATTCCCATCACAAGCAACAAAGGCCTCTTCCAGTATGTGGAGGGGGAGGAGTAGCATTAGCAGGCAGGCTGCACTGTGGACCCCCTGGGGAGCTAGGCACACATCACAGAGGTGGCAGCTGTGAAAAATTCCTCAAAGAGCTAAACTGCTTGGAGGGTTAGCCTTTGCCCAGGGGAGCCAGGCACTGTTAGCGGACAGGGCCTACCTGCTCCGGGAGCTGCAGGGGTAGGGCCAGCCATCACAGGAGCCAGCAAGGTTGCAGGCTACCCGGCCTTGGAGGCAGGTGCCTGTCGCAGGCAGGAACTTCCTCCAGGAACTGGAGGGAGAGGAGCAGCCATAGACACCATGGAAATGCCCTGCCGGTCTTCACACAGAACCAGTGAGAGAAGGGAGGGCCCCTAAACACCAGCAACACAGAAACCCAGCTAGGCTACTGGAAGCCCAACCAACCTGGAGGCTGACACTCAGAATCAGCCCTGACTGTGACAACCATAGGCCCTGCCACTCCAAGACCACACAGCTACACTGTAGACTGCAGAGGCCTGACCTAGAAAAACAGGTAGACTCAGGAAATGGATCACTGCTAATCTCAAGCACCTCAGTTACACCAAGAGCTACATGAACTATTTTTTTTTTTTTAAGATTTTATTTTTTTTTATTTCATTATTTTTAGAAAGAGGGGAAGGGGGAGAGGCAGAGAGGGAAAGAGACATCAATGTATGGTTGCTTTTCACCTGCCTCCAGCCACAGACCTGACTGGAGACCTGGTTTGCAACCTGGTTATGTGCCCTGGCTGGGGAATCGAACCTGCGACCTTTGGGTTCGCAGGCCGGCGCCTTAACCACTGTGCTACCAGCCAGGGTACATGAACTATTAATCCCTAACATATCCTTTTCAAAAGTTACTTCCAACCCTCACAATTAGTGCATTTTAAGTAAATACTATATATAACATAATGTATCCCAACTCTCATATTTTCACTCAACCCCTATCTCAATCCACCTAAATACCCAACACCTGCCTTCCACTCTTGATTTAAAGTCTACTCCCTCACCTTCTGTAACTCATTTCATCTAAGTATTCCTCCTCTCCCCAGCCACCTAAACCCTTTCTTTTCTTTTTTTCTGCCAAAAGCACAAGGGTACTGGCTCCACCTGGACCAATCAGGGGTCATTAAGGGTGGACAGGGAGGTAGATGCGGCAATTATATGTATAGGATTATACTGTTCACTCGTACTTGAGGCTTTCTGATTCTCCCTTTCCTCATTTCTATGGAATAGATAAGTTACTTTTCTCCCTCATATCCCTGCTATCTTTGCTATTCCTCAGGACCTTTCAAAATTATCTATACTTTAGTCAACTTAATCATTTTTCCCCTTGTACAACAGTCTTAATATATCTACATCCCTATTAAGACTGGCTTGGTTACAGCTGATTGTGTGATTAAGAGTGGGGGTTACCATGGAGGGTAGGGGTATATAGTTACGTTCATAGGCAGTTGAAAGGCGGATTAAAAGAAAAAGATATTTCTGAAGATGTGGTTATTTTTCCTGGACTGGTCATTGTGTTTTAGAAGCAACTCAAAAACAGTGTACAAGAAAGGATAGAAGGAGTGTCTTTCAATCAGCCAACTGGAAGAAAAGGAGCAACATACACAACCAATCCAAAATATAACCAGACAGCCTAAGTTAATGACATAAAGGCCACCCAAGGGCAACATGTAGAGAAAATCTAGGAGACTGCAACACTGAACTCGACAAATCTCCTAACACAGAAGTGTGCTCAACAAAGGCAGCAAAGTAAAGCAGATGGATCCAAGACAAAAAAAAGCAATAACAGATACCCAAAATGGGGGAAAAAAGAATCAGTCCATCACCAAAAGGAAAGGAAGAAACCCCAGAAAGATCACTAAATGAAACAGAGGCAAACACACTGTCAGATATGGGATTCAAAAGAATGCTGATAGAGAAGCTCAATGAGCTCAGCCAGCTCAAAGAAAACTAGTAACAACTCCAGGGGAACTACAAAGAACTCCAGGAAAGTTACAAGGAACTTACTGAGACCTACACCAGCATCATAAAGGACTTAGAAACTATCAGTAAGAGCCAGGAGGAAGTGAAGAATACAATTTCTCAATTGAAGAATACAGTAGAAGGAATCAACAGTAGGCTAGAGGAAGCAGCGGACCAGATCAGCAAGTTGGAGGACAATATAGAAAAAAATTTCCAAGACAGTACAAGAGAATGAAGAAAGGCTGAACAAGAATGAAGAGGTTTTAAGAGAGCTGCAGGACAACATGAAATGTAATAACATTCATATCATAAGGATACCAGAAGGAGAAGTGAAACAAGGAATGGAAAACCTGTTCAAAAAAGTCATGATAGAAAATTTCTCTAATATGGTGAGTGAAAACGTTACTCAAGTTCAGAAAGCAGAGAGGGTCCCAATGAAGATCAACCCAAAGAGACAAACTCCAAGGCACATTATAATTAAAATAGCAAATTTCAAATGCAAGGATAGAATCCTAAAATCATCAAGAGAGAAACAGTAAATAAAATATAAGGGGTCTCCATTAAGGCTATCAAATAATTATTCAACAGAAACAATTCAAGCCAGAAGGGAATGGCAAAAAGTATTCCAAGTAATGGGAAACGAAGGCCTGCAACCAAGAATACTCTGCTCAGCAAGGCCCTCATTCAAATGGAAGGAGAAGTAAGGAGTTTCCCAGACCATGGAAGACTCAAAGAATACATCTCTACCAAACCAGCATTTCAAGAAATGCTAGAAGGTCTGCTTAAAAAAAGAAACAAACAAACAAACAAAAAAAAACAGAAGAAGAAGAAGAAGAAGGAGGAGGAGGAGGAGGAGGAGGAGGAGGAGGAGGAGGAGAAATGGAGAGAGCCAAAGAGGAACACAGGTACAAAGTGGCAAATGGCAAAATAATAATATCAATCAATAATAACCTTAAATGAAAATAGATTAAATGGGCCAATGAAAAGACATAGGGTAGCTGAATGAATAAGAAAACATGACCCACATATATGCTGTCTTCAAGAGACTCACCTCAGAATAAAAGGTGGTGAGCACAGATTAACAGTGAAGGGATGGAAAAACATATATCAAGCAAATGGACATGAGAAAAAGGCTGGAGTAGCAATGCTAATGTCAGACAAAATAGATTTTATGATGAAGGCCATAAAAAGAGATAAAGAAGGACATTTTATAATACTTCATGGAACAATCCATCAGGAAGAAATAACTCTGGGAAATATATATGCACCCAACATAGGAGCTCTGAAATATATAAGGAAAATCTTGGCTGTCTTTAAGAAAGATATAGACAGCCACACACTAATAGTAGGGAATTTTAATACCCCACTATCAACAATGGACAGATCTTCCAAACAAAAATCACTGAAGATGTTGTGCCATTGAACAACACTCTAGGAAAAATGGACCTAACTGATATATACTGAGCCTCTTACCCCAAAGAAGCATAATACACATTCTTTTAAAATGCACATGGAACATTCTGTAAGATAGACCATAGGATCAGTCACAAGACAAACCTCCACCAATACAGGGAAATTGAAATCATACCAAGCATCTTCTCAGATCACAATGGCTTGAAACTAGAAACCAATCTCAAGGGGAAAAAAATACTCTAACTCATGGAGACTGAAAAACATACTTATAAGTAATGAATGGGTTAACAATGAGATCAAAGATGAAATCAAAAAGTTCCTGGAAACAAATGACAATGAACACACAACAGCCCAAAACCTATGGGATACAGCAAAGGCAGTGTTCAGAGGGAAATTGATAGCAATACAGGCCTACCAAAAAGGTCACAAGAAGTTTATAAAAACAACCTAACTGTAAAGCTGCATAACTAGAGGAGCAACAACAAAAAAGCCCAGAGCAATTTGACGGCATAAGAATAGACATATAGATCAATGAAACAGAATAGAGTGCCCAGAAATAAACACAGGACTCTATAGCCAATCAATATTCAACAAAGGGGGAAGGAACATCAAATGGAGTAAAAACAGTCTCTTCAACAAGTGATGTTGGGACAACTGGACAGCAACATGCAAAAGATAAAATTAGTTCATCAACTAACACCATCCACCAGGATAAACTCAAGATAGATAAAGGACTTAAACATAAGCAGTGCCACCATAAAGGTCCTGAAAAAATATATAGGCACTAAAATTTTAGATGTTCTATGCAGAAACATGTTAACTTATACTTCACCAGGGGCAAAGGAAATCAAAGAACAAATCAACAAATGGGACTATATCAAATTGAAAAGTTTCTGTTCGGCTAAAGAAAACACCATCAAAATTCAAAGGGAAACAACTGTATGGGAAAATGTATTTGCCAATGATATCTCAGATGAGAGTTTGATATCCAAAATATATAAAGAACTCATGTGACTCAACACCAGGGAGACAGACAGCCCAATTCAAAAATGGGCAAAGGACCTGAACAGACAACTCACTGAGGAAGATATACAAAGGGCGCAGAGGCATATGAAAGAATGCTCAGCATCACTAGTCCTCAGAGACATGCAAATTAAAACAACAATAAGATGTCACCTCATACCTGTCAGAATGGCAATCATCAACAAATCAACAAACAACAAGTTTTGTCGAGGATGTGGGGCAAAGGGAACCCTCATACACTGTTGGTGGGAATGCAGGCTGGTGCAGCCACTGTGGAAAACAGTATGGGGTTCCCTTGAAAAACTAAAAATAGAACTGCCTTTTGATCCAGCAATTCCACTACTTGGACTATACCCAAAGAATCCTGAAACACCAATTCATAAGAACCTATGCACACCTATGTTCATAGCAGCACTATTTACAATAGCCAAGTGCTGGAAACAGCCTAAGTGCCCATCAGTGGATGATTGGATTAAGAAAAAAAAAAAAAAAACTTTGGTACATTTACACAATGGAATTCTATACAGCAGAAAGAAAAAAGGAACTTGTACCCTTTGCAACAACATGGATGGAACTGGAGATTATTATGCTTAGTGAAATAAGCCAGTTAGTGAAGGACAAATATCATATAATCTCACCCATTACAGGATAATAATGACCAAAACTAACAACAAGCAAAACAGAACCAAATATATGAATACAGTGAATAGGCCTTCAGTGGTCAGGGGGAAGGGGGTTGGGGGAAGGGGGGAGGAAGAGGAATGAAAGAGGGCAGTTTAGACAAGAACCTAGTATAAAGGAACTTTGGACATGGACAACAGGTGACATTGACTTTGGGGGGAATGGGTGGGTGGGGATGAGGACAAATGGGAGCAAAAAAAGGATGGATGTAATACAACAACAAAAAAATTAAGAAAAAAATGGAACTGCCTTTTGATCCAGCAATTTCACTCCTAAGAATATAACACAAATACAGAAGAACCTTTGTACCCCTATGTTCATAGCAGCACTATTTACAATAGCTAAGTGCTGGAAACAGCTTAAGTGCCCATCAGTGGATGGATTTATATAAAATCTTTGGTACATTTACACAATGGAATACTACACAGCAGAAAGAAAGAAGGAACTCCTACCCTTTGCAGCAACATGGATGGAACTACAAAGTATTATGCTTAGTGAAATAAGCCAGTCAGTAAAAGACAAATACCATACGATCTCACAGGACAATAATGAACAAAATAACAACAAGCAAAAGAACCAGAAATATGAATACAGAGAGTAGACCTTTAGTGGGTAGGAGGAAGGGGGGTTGGGGGAGTGGGGAGGAAGAGACAAAGAGGAGCGCAGTTTAGTCAAGAACCTGGTATGGAAGAACCATGGACATGGACAATAAATGGGATTGACTTTGTGGGGGAATGGGTGCATGGGGAAGGGGACAGAGGGGAGTAAAAAAAGGATAAATGTAATACAAGAATAAAATTAAAACAATAGATTATTTATTTCAATAAAGATAAGTGTATCCAAACAGGTACAAATGAAACAACTCCAACACAAAAGATAGCACTTAGAGTAAAATTTAGAACCCACACTTCAGGTTGTGCGCACTGTAGACAGGTGCCAGCTCACAGCCCATGGGTTAGCCCAGTGGAACCCTCAGCCACCATTGCAGGTGACCTTTGTGAACTGTGAGAAAAAGGATACCTATGAATATGAGCTCCCGGTGGATAAGTGGGCTCAAATGTTTAAAAACACAACATAGCAGCTGCTTCTACACAAGGGCCTCTATTTCCTCATCCAATAGGAACTGAGTAGCTATACCCATCAACATCTTCACTAGCTAATAAAAGCATGTCTCTACTGACCAATCAAGGCAATGTCTTTTGATCAATCAAACTGTGAGGATTCAGAAAACTACAGAACAATGAAGAAAGAAATCAAGGAAGACACAAATAAATGGAAGCATATACCATGTTTGTGAATGGGAAGAATTAACATCCTTAAAATGTCCATACTACCCAAAGCAATCTACATATTCAATGCAATCCCAATTAAAATACCAATGACAGACTTCACAGAAATAGAAAAAATACTTCAAAAATTTATATGGAGCCAGAAACGCCCACGAATAGCCACCACAATCTTGAGAAAGAAGAACAAGGTAGGAGGAATCACAATACCGGACTTCAAACAATACTACAAGGCTACTGTCATCAAAACAGCATGGTACTGGCATAAGAATAGACATATAGATCAATGGAACAGAACAGAGAGCCCAGAAATTAACCCAGGACTCTATGGTCAACTCATATTTGACAAAGGGGGAAAGAACATCCAATGGAGTGAAAACAGTCTCTTCAACAAATGGTGTTGGGAGAACTGGACAGCAACATGCAAAAAGATAAAACTAGACCACCAACTTACACCATACACCAAAATAAACTCAAGATGGATAAAGGATTTAAACATAAGCAGTGCCACCATAAAGGTCCTGGAGAAAAATATAGGCAGTAAACTTTTGGATATC
>PVIW01017166.1:0-14735 GCA_004026585.1 Noctilio leporinus
GACTTGAAATACTTTTTGCCATTCCCTTCTGGCTTGAATTGTTTCTGTTGAATAATCATTTGATAGCCTTATTGGAGCCCCTTTGTATGTTATTTGTCTTTTCTCTCTTGATGCTTTTAGGATTCTCTCTTTGTCTTTGAAATTAGCCATTTTAATAATAATGTGCCTTGGTGTTGGTCTGTTTGGGTTGATCTTCAATTGGGACCCTCTGTGCTTCCTGAACTGGATTTATGTTTTCACTCATCATGTTAGGGAAATTTTCTATCATGACTTTTTTTAACAGGTTTTCCATTCCTTGTTTCTCTTCTCCTTCTGGTATCCCTATGATACGGATATTGTTACGTTTCATGTTGTCCTGCAGCTCTCTTAACCCCTCTTCAGTCTTGTTCAGCCTATTTTGATTCTCTTGTACTGTCTTGGAGTATTTGTCTCCATTATCCTCCAACTCGCTGATCTGGTCCTCTGCTTCCTCTAGCCTACTGTTGATTCCTTCTACTGTATTCTTCAATTCAGAAATTGTATCCTTTATTTCCTCCTGGCACTTATTGATATTTTCCATGTCGTTTTTCATGCTGTTGTAGTTCTCAGTAAGTTCCTTGTAACTTCCCTGGAGTTCTTTGTTACTTCCCTGGAATTCTTTGTAGTTCTCCTGGAGTTGTTTATAGTTTTCTTTGATGTGGCTGACCTCACCGAGCCTCTCTATCATCATTGTTTTGAATTCCTTATGTGATATTCCAGGTGCCTCTGTTTCATTTTGTGTTTTTTTTCTGGGGATTCTTCCTTTCCTTTTGGTGATGGACTGATTCTTTTTTTCCCCATTTTGGGTGTCTGTTCTTGCTTGCTTTTTATTTATTTATTTTTGTTTTTCCCTTGGGTTAACCTGCTTTCCTTCCTTGCCTTAGTTGAGCACCCTTCTATGATAGGAGAGTTGTGAAGTTCAATGTTCCTGTCTCCCAGATTTTCTCCACTTGCTGTCCTTGGTGTGTCCTTTATTTGAGCTGTCTGGTTGTTATCTGGACCTGTGCGCTTTTAGCAGAAAAAATGAAAAACAAACAAACAAAAAAACAAACAAACTAACAACAACAAAATAAAGGAAAAAAGAAATAAAAACAATAAGAAGAAGAAGAAGGAAGTGTTTAGATGGCTGTTCACCCTTAATAATCCCTGATTTGTCCAGATGGAGCTTGGACCTGAGGTCTTTTAGCAGAGAAAAAATTTAAAAAATAAAGAAAAATAAAAGAAAGTAAAAAGGGAGAAAATCACAAGACAAAGAGAAGTATTAATAAAGAAAGGGTTTAGGTGTCTGTTCACCCTTTATGATCTCTGTTTGGTCCAGGTGGAGCCATAACCTGTGGGCTTTATCAGGAAGAAAAGAAAGAAAAAAGGTGGGGGGAGAAAGTCACAAGACAAAGAGAAATCAATATTAATAAAGAAAGGGTTTAGGTGTCTGTTCACCCTTTATGATCTCTGATTGGTCCAGGTGGAGCCAGAACCTGTGGGTTTAACAGGAAGAAAAGAAAAACAAAAAGGAAGAGAAAAAAATAAAAAAGAAGGAAGAAAAGAATAAAGAAAGGGTTTAGGTGGCTGGGGAAGGGAAGAATACTTAGATTGAGGACTGGGAATGCGTTGTAGCCAGAGAGTGAGTAGACTTTAATTCAAGAGTAGGGGGAGGGTCTTGGGTATTTAGATGGATTAAGGAATGGGGGTGGGGTTAAGAATATGTGAGAAGTAACTTTTGCAAAGGATATGTTGGGAATTAATAGTTCATAGTGCTCTCGGTATAACTCAGGTGCTTGAGATTAGCAGCAATCCCTTTCCTGAGGCTGCCTCTTTTTCTTGGTCAGGACTTTACAGTCTATAGTCTATATTCTAGCCTGTCTTGGCGTAGCAAGGCCTCTGATTGTCCCAGTCAGGGCTGATTCTGAGTGTCAGCCCCCAGGTAGGCTGGGCCTTCTACAGCTTAGCTGGGTTTTAGGGCTGCTGGTATTCTGGAACTTGCAGGGTGTCCCCTCCTACTCCTGGTGGAGGTTCCTGCCCATGAGGAGCACCCAGCACCCCTGCAGGGCAGCCTGCCACCTCGCCAGTCCCTGTGAAGACTGGCCCTGCCCCCCCAGTTCCAGGAGGAGGCAGCCCTTGTCCGCCAACAGTGCCTGGGGTCAGCCAACACTGCCCTGGTACCCCAGGGTGAGCGCCAATCCTCCAAGCCTACCGGCTCTCCGAGGAGTCCTTTATGCAGCCTCTGTGATCTGCGGCCTTTGTCTTGGGCAATGGGTGGGTCAGTTGCCCCCGCTACTAGCTCCAGGCTCGCAGTTTGGAGTTTCTGCGGTGCCTGGTGGCCTGTGTGGAAGGCCTGTGTGGCCTTCCCCCTCGCAGGTGCTTCAAGCTGCTGTTTCCCTGGTGGCCCAGCAGCACCATTTTTGGCCCTCTTGCTGCCCCGGCCTTGCACTTCCCCGCTCCCTCACTCCTTCTTCCCGCAGGACTCTTCTCTTCAGCCTCTAGCCCTGTGAGGAGCTTCTTCTCCCTGTTGCCCGGAGTGAGTCTCTCACACAGTCCCTCCCCTGAAGGAGTTCAATTCCTCATTCCCTATGGTGTTTGCCCTCGCTGCCCACACTTTACTGATCCGACTTCTAGTTGCCACGGAGACCGGAACTGGCCTCAGTCAAACGTGCCCCTCCGGGCAGAGCTGCCACTGCCCAGAGCCGACCTTGGTCTGCTGGCCTGTTGGTTGGGAACCGCCTCACCTACTCTCCTGCTGGTCTCCTCTGCCTCTGGGCTGTGCTCCCCTGTGTCCAGATGCTTACCACTCCAATTCTTAGGATCCTGAAGATGTCTCACGCTCCCTATTTTGTCCTCTAGCTGCTCTGGTACTCGACAACACCATCAGTACTGCTCTCTACTCTGTCTTTCCTCTCCTTCTGTTCCTGGGAAAATGCAGGCATCTGCAGCACCATCATCCACACATCATCGAGTAAGCAAAGCCTGAGAGTGACCTTCAGAGCCCAAGCTGGCGACTGAGCTTGACACAGAGCCACCTCGGGAGCCAGAAAACTTAGAAAAGCTCTGGAAGAGGTTTTCATAATACAACTCCCAAACAAAGCATGTGGTTAAAGGAGGGGAGAAAATACTGGATTGTCCAAAAAGTCTATACAGCATTTTTTCTGTAAAATAAAAAATACACTTTTCATTTTCACCAATAACTTTATTGATTTGGATATTTTGAGTATATTTTCTATCTCCTTCTACGGGCTTCTTTGTGCCAGGAGTGCTGCTAAACATCTTCCAATGCATCAGATAGCCCCACAGCAAAGAATTATTTGGCCAAATGTCAATAGTACCAAGAAACTCTGCAAACCACTTTTTTTTTAATTGGTTAATTAATTAAAATATTTTATTTATTATTTTTAGAGACAGGGGATGGAATAGAGGATAAGAGGTGGAGAAACATCAATGTATGGTTGCCTTTCACCTGCCTCCAGCTAGGGACCTGGCTGAAGGCCTGGCTTGCAACCTGATTATGTGCCCTGTTTGGGGAATTGAACCAGCAACCTTTGGGTTCACAGGCCAGCTCCTTACCCACTATGTGACCAGTCAGTGCACAAACCACTTTTGACAAGTTTGATCAGTCACAGTGCCTTCTCCATACACTACACAATTCTTTGTTTATTTAAATTTCAGTTACATTTTTATCTTTCTTGAAACAATATAGATTAATGTGTCAAAATGTTTATCTTCTTCTATATTCAATATTACAATGGGTGCACAAAAATTCAGCAGTTTTGATGTTTTTTAAATGCATGCTGATATGACAATTTTTACAATACAGTCTAACAAAATTGTTTAAAATGAAATTAAAGACAACTAAGCACTACTAAAGCCATTTCATGGAAACAACTAAACAAATTTTTGGCCAACCCAAGACATGGCCCAAAAGAATGGAGTGTTGTTTTGATCACAGAAAAATTACACAGTAGACATTTACTATTTGCAGTTAGCTGAGCATGTTTCTGAGACTAACAACTGAATTTTGATTTATCTTGTGAAAGAATACTTTATAGTGGTAATATTTATTTTAAAGAAACAAAGCAAAGAAAAAAATTGAGAAAAGGCTATACTATAGTCCTGAAACTAAAGCAAGAAACTATTTAAAAATATAAACTGACTATAAGACATATAACAGGAAAATAAAAAGTTAAACTTTCTGTTTTCACAATGCTTATATGTTCATCTGGACTTCATTTACCCAGGGGAGATTTAGGATACTAAGTGACTTGTTATAGGCATGAGACAGCTGACATTTACAGGTGGTTTTGAGTTCTCAGCTGTTATTTCACTGTTCTGATACTGATACATTGAGAACTGTTTCAAGGCAAATGACCAAGAGTGAATAATAATGGCTGTTCTGGAGTAAAAAAGGTAGGGAGGCTTTTAAAAACATCTAACACTGATATTACCTATAACTTAGCTATGGAAGGAAAAGTTCAAGTAATTGGTGAAATGTTTTTGATGAAAAAAACATGTTCCCAACTTAGTTAATTAAGAACATTTGTAGCCCTGGCTGGTGGCACAGTGGATAAGGCACTGGCCTGCGAACCCTAAGGTTGCTGGTTCAATTCCCAGCCAGGGCACATAACCAGGTTGCAAGCCAGATCTCCAGCCAGGTCTGTAGCTGGAGGCAGGTGAAAGGCAACCATACATTGATGCTTCTCTCCCTCTCTCCCTTCCCCTCTCTCTGGAAATAATAAATTTTTTTTTTTTTTAAAAAGAACATTTGTAATTATGCAAGTTAAAAAATATATAATTGTGCAACTTAATAAGGAATAAAAAAGTCCATTAAATGTTGTTATTTAAGTGTGGACTTTACTTAAAAATTTAAGATGTTATTATGTTTTAAAGGAAGAATGTCTACTTTTATATCAGCATGAACATGAAAGCTGAACTTCCTCAAAGTCCAGGAGATATTTAATGTTTCTTTTTTGTTTCATTCCCCAGAGCCAATGTGGGTCCTTATAATAGGCCAAATGCATCGGTTTTATTTTCTGACCTTCAAATATAACCCCTAATATAATTAAATTGCATCAGATATATGAATAACTTCAACAATGAAAGCAAATCCTTTCATTTCATAATTCATTTTTTCATTTTAGATCTCAATGGCCTGTCACAAAGGCCTGATTGCAGTCATCACTCAATGATTATAATGGTGTCCCTCTATTTGTCTAGTTTAGATTTAATAAATGACACTTCATGTCATTTTCTTATTTTATGTTTTAGAGCCACAACCCTTCTTTGGTACTCAGTTATTCCCTTTAATACAGACTCTTAGGGCCCATTGAGAGATTTATCTAGTAAAGTGATTATAGTTTATTTGTTAGGCCAGTGATTCTTATATAAACATATACCCATTGCATAAAGATGCAAAAGGCTAGAGAATTTGAATTTGCCTTTCTTTCTAATCTGTAGGGAAAGCCTACTGCTGGTATAAATTCTAGTCAATAATTTACCATTGTAGTTCTGATCAAAGTGCCACATATTTTTTATTTCAATTCAACCTTTGTGTCTAAGGTAAAATTTAGGATGAAGCAGATATATCCTAACACACATGAATTTTCCTTCTGGCTATGGGGATCAACTTGCTGGCTAAAAATGGAAGAACTCTGGTTACCAATTTTCCACTTTTGGAGATTTTTATATTTTTAACTATTAATAATTTAAACTATGAGGTAATAAATATGTATAATTTTAAACATATGTGGAGGACTGAAATACAGTAAAAAAAAAACTTTTAAAATAACAATTTAATTGATTTTTTTTTCTGAAGCAGGGACATACCAATTATATAGTCAACTTTCGTTAGGAAATTATTACCTGTACAACTTCCAGAAAAAGTCAATGACCTCTCATGAACTGAAAGGTGGTTTAAATGCTTTCCAGTCAGTTTGTTGCTAAGTACAATCGGGTAAATCTAACGCAAAGGAGATTAATTTAATTTTCACCACTTTTTTGTTGATAAACAAAAAAGTATATGCACTTTGTCCCAAGGTTGAATGCTGTGTGGTGTTCTGGAGAAACTTCTTTTTAATCTAGTGTAACAAGGACAAGCCAGCCTGTTCCACAAGGTTTGACTGAGCTCAGTCTCCATTCATTGTATTTCCTGTGAGTCACTTTGTCAAGTGAGTGGGGTAAAAATGAATTAAAAAAAAAATATTTATGCTCAAGAAAAGAATGGTTTTGTCAGGGAATTCAAACTGTCATAGTAATGTCTCCTACAAAAGGAAGCATGCAGTATGAGAGTGAAGATGCCAGGTGTGCCAGGATGAGGGACACCTTATGGGGGAGTATCCAAAGAATGGTGAAGTGCTCTCTTCGGGAAGAAGCTTGGGCTGCACCTTGAAGCTGAAAAAATAAGATTTAGAGAAAGCACAATGGCAAAGTCATAAAGCCAGCAGCCATGGCTAGAAGTAGTGGGTGGACCTTGCTCTCAAAGTTTGTACCATATGAAGGGGAGTGCCAGATGAGGCTGGACCAACAGGTGGGGTCAGGCTGGCCCTGTATGCCATCTCATAGCAATGGATGAAGTACAGGGAGGAGCATGACATGATTTAATTTGCATTTTGGAAAATAAATATTGCTGGTGGTCTTATGAAAGCTGAATTTTAAAGGGAAAATACTGGAGTTAAGGTCTAAGTGAAGAAGGCTTGGATTTCTGAAGCATAGGGAAGGAAGAAGCAATGTATTTTTTAAATTCAATTTTATTGTTGTTGTATTACATCCATCCCCTTTTTACTCCTCTCCGTCCCCTTCTCCATTCACCCACTGCCCCCACTCCCAAGTCAATCCCACTTCTTGTCCATGTCCATCATGTGGCAATGTATTTTATTAAAAAACTTAGGTGGTAAAATCAGTACCTTGGTAATTGACTAGGTGTTCAGTAAGAGAACAATAATGAAATACTAACAATAATATCTTATATTAATTATAATTTTCTTTAAGCTTAAGCATAAGTGGGATGAATGAGAGAATTCATTTGTTCATTTATTCATTTATTTACTTACTTATCTGTTTGTTTTGTCATTTAGAACTTATGACCTAAGGAGTGAAGTAGATAAGTGAATCTATGATTACTATATTTTATATTATAATACATTTTCACTAGGGACTGAAAGGGCTCAGGGAAGTTACCCTTACATAACAGATGTTTTAACATATTTTACACACTATTTCATTTATTAGGTAAACATTATTATATCATTATGACACTTGGGACTTAAGCAAATAATATAGACACTGTCTTTATTTAAACAGAAAATTAAATGTTGATACCCCTTGAAATAAGTGTCCATCTAGAGGTGAAATATAGGCTAAAGTTTCAAACTCACTTGCTGTTTTTCAACTTACATGCCTGACTGCACACATACCAATGAGATTTATCTTTGTCACCAATGTCCCATCAAACATTTGAGAGTTTCATCAATGTCAGCCCAGAACCATTTGTAGCATTGAATGAGTACAACTTTGAAGCTGTACCTCATGTAATTCAGTTTCTTGCAAGCTGGAAATGTGCACAGGATGGATGGCAGATCTCTATTATGGGATGAACAGGGTGACTGCAAACAGGGCAGGCAAGAAATTCTCTAAGGAAGTCTGGAAGCCAATTGTCAGCAGCACAGCCCTTGGCTGCTATGAAACAAATGAAGCAAACAGAGCAACCTTAGGTACAGCAATCAGAGATGGGGTAATAGGGAGGTTGCTATGAGTTGAAGAAATAGAAAGCAAAGTATGGCTACAACTGGGCTGATTTTGTGGAAACCTCAGGATGAAATATATTTCTTTTTAACCATGGCTATATTAATGTCACAATAGAGTTATGTTTATTTAAATCACTGTTTTGAAATGTTGCTCAAATTTTCTGACAAGTTTTCTGTTTGTAGGATGTAAAGAATTTCTTTAAGTTTCCAATAAAGTGTGATTCAAAATATCATAGTTCTTTAGGGACATGTGGGTTTCTGAGTTAATTCTCAAAATTATAAATTTTTAGTATTATAAATGATAAAAATAAGACATGGACAAAATAAGATCTGGACAGAGATGGAAAAGACAGGAAAACATAGCATTTTATGTTTTTACCTGAAGCTTTTGGCATATGGCTGTTCAGTTAGAATGAATCAAAAAATTAAAGATATAAAACAACAAAATTGCAGGTAGAAGTTACTTGCTGTGGTTTCATGGAAGCATGAAATGAGTTATCATACTTCCCTTGAGACCCTTCTATGAGAAGTCTGGAACCTGTGTACTGCTTAGCCTTGTCAGGACCCAGCTATACGGCCATAGTAATTCAGTTCTTCCATCTATAAAATGGCCATGATAAAAAATACCATCTTATTGGTTTATGGTGAGGTTTAAATGAGTTAACCTATGTGCCTCACACATCATATACTCTAGAGAAATGCTTTTATTATTACTCTATATAAAATAAAGAGGGCTGGTCATTTTCACTGTTCCATCCTGCTCTGAACTTGGAACAGTGTTGCGTAGGCCAAAGTTTTAGTTTGTGCTATTTTATTTGCAAATAGCAGAAAATTCATTTTGTGCCAGAAGGACAGCATATGCTTAAATAGGTGATCTAGATATAAGTCTTATAAATTAATAAATAAATAAGGCTGCTATTAGGACTTTGAGTTTTTTGAAGACTGAAGAGGGGCCTAATTTGCTTGCTTCATTTGATACAAACCTCCCCTTTGTATAAACAGTTGAAGAAAATGAATTACACTTAGGAAGTTCAGTGTAAAATGAAAGTATTTTAGTTTTATAAAATACATTGTAAAATTATCAGTTTTAAGACAAAGCTTATAGTTTTTTTCAATGACTAAAAATTCCTTGGCAGAAGTGCAAATGTGCCATTTTAATTTGAGCTTTATCACTTGATATAAAAGTTATGAATACCACAGATACAATCACAGAACATTTTATTTTATTTATTTATTTATTTTTTTTTAGAACATTTTAATAAAAGAAAAAAAAGGAGTGGATTAACCCATCCATTAACATTGTGTCTGTGTCCACTCATTTTTTTTCTCATAAAACCCAACAATCCATTTTAGAGCCTGTGGCTACTTGGTCAAAGGGATTCTTTATCCCATGATTACTATGGGAAGTTGCACCACGCCTTAAATCTAGATGCTGAAATGTGTTATAATATGAAAGTTATTTCAGGAGCAAGGTATTATTATCTTTTTTGGTCTGGCTTTAATTTCTAGAACAGACATTTAAAATGGTCATTTAGGAATGTATATCTTCATTGGTGTTATCTCTAAAGAAAAATTAAAAAAAAAATTCTATTATCATCCCACTGATGAATAGAGAAATTGTTTTCAATGACCAAAGTTATTAGAATGATGCTTTATGTTTTTCTTTGTCTCCTTTTTTAAGATTTTTGGTGAAGAGAACCGAGTTTGGATAAGTAAGCAAAATAAATTTGAACTTGCTTCTAGCTTTCTTTAATAAAAAGGGTATTTTAACTGAATGCTGAGCATTTATGAGTTCTTTATCCATCTTAAATAGTACATTATTCTGATAAATTAAAGTTTCAGCTATTACAATAAATGGGTTCTGATTTTTCAGCACTGAAGTAAAAGGATAATTATGTAGAAAGGAAAGGTTTGTATGTGTATCTCTAAAAGAGACTTTTAGAGACCAAAAATAACTTTTTATTTATTATAAGGAAATATTTCATACAGTTTTAAACTTCAGACTCTAAAATGAATCTATAGTTCTTTCTCATTACCCTTGACATCTACCCTGGATAGAAGCTATCACTGATTATTATAATATTTTTTACCTCATGCATGTCTAAAGTAGAGATTCTACTTTAGACATTATTATGAAACCACATAGGTCTCATTTGTGGCAATTATCAGTCACAAATTAATTTTTGTTATTATGCTATTAATACCTACCTTGCTCATTAGAATTTAAGAATCTATAAATTAGAGAGTTGTGACCCACTTTTCTAACTATGATACTCTGGCACCTAACACACAACACACACACACACACACACACAGGGGTGAGTTTAAGGTTTAAGAGAGGGGGAGTGATTTTGTTAATGCTATAAATAATGAATTTGGACTTGTGGTGGGCATTGAATCATTTTTTGTGTGTGATTTTGTTCAGCAATTCTCAACCATATGAGTGTGAACATAAGCAGGTCAGATGATCGTTAAATTAGTGAGTGCTTTATATTTTTCAAGTGACTGTGAATGAGGGATAAAGAGAAAGAGTGAGTGTCCTTCTAAGAAATTAACTTTAATCATGAACCATAGATTCCAACCAGAAGAAGATAAGCAAGCACAAAGAAGAGAGGAAAGGAGGAGATGATGCAAATTGATTGGAGGTCTTCAAGTTTTTTTTTCTGGGAAGACTTATAGAAGGAGTTTTAAGAATAAAATCTACTGAGACAAAAAAATCTTTGATTTTGAGAGTGGAGCAAGTTTTAGTGCATGGCAAATATCAAATAAATCTCAAGTGTAAAATTTGCTTGATTTAGCCTATGAACTAACAGCTTATAATCTTAGGGTAGAAGATGACAAACCTTTATGAAGAGAAAATGAAGTAAACCCTGGATCTACATACTTGTGGAGTTACTAAAGTTCCCTGAAGAAGCAAATCTGATTTTCAAAGTATTTTTTCTCTGCTTAAAATGTTTATAACAATGTTATATTATAGCATACTGTAAATAGGCCCCATCCATAAAGTAATTGCTACATATAAAAATGGTAGTTGTTGGTCTCTATTGGAAGAACTGAATTCAATAAATGTATTTATCAAGTAACAATTTTCCCCAAAATGTACTCATTATGGAACCTACCAGTCTGGCTGAGCATCTCCTTCAGAATTGGAAAAAGTTATACTAAACTCCAATTTCCAAAGATCTTGGAAGGACACTTCTTAAATTTTATTTTACATGGCACATTACTAATCTTATTTAAAATTTTTTGGCTGATTACTCAACAAGTCAAACTAGGTGTTGGGAAATTTTTGTCTGTGTTTGCAAGTTAAGACTGATTACAAGCTAGTCTCAATCTGCTATTGGGAAAAAAGGGAGGGAAATTCATGCTTGAGGCATCTGAGGCAGTTCAAAAAGATCTAAGCCCAAATGAGTTCCCAGGAGAAATTCAGAAATGTCCCACTGTCTTTCCTGTTTGCTGTCCTTGTTGTAACAAATTCACCTTTGACTGTCTTAGAAGTTAGTCCCAACTTATCTTAGCTCACTTGAATCAGAAAGTTTGCAGACACACCTGCTGTTTTAAGAACGTTTTACTTTGGCTGAGGAGAAACTGTATGATAGATGCTGAATGTGCTACACCAAGGTAAATGCTACCCTCTTAAAAGACAAACTTACCAGCAAAGTTAATAGGTGTCTATCTTTAGAGCTGGTGGGTTTTTTTTTTTTTTTTTTAAAGAATATACTCTGAAAAGTCTCCTTTCGGACTTGAAGGTCACCAAAATTAAGGATCATAATGCTTGATGATCTTGTAAAAAGTTTTAAAATATTTAACTTTTGTAGATTTCTCACCCTGTTTCTACAGACTTTTGGAGACTCGCCTTAGCTATCTAGTGCAAGTGGGAGGAATAGCTTCTTTATAGATTTGATTCCATGTCTTGGCAAGTGGGATGCGATTTGTTTTAATGCCTGTACTCCTCTTGCTAAGGTGTTTCAGTAAATGATTTCAGTTCCCTGACCTTTTAAACTTATATGGTCTATTTCCATAGCAAAACTAATTTTTGTGGAGAACTGAACTACAAAATTTTCAGCAATCTGATAAAACTCCAAAAGGAGCTGTTGAAGAATGAATGGATATTCTCCTCTCAGAATGTAATGTTAGAAAGAGACATATGAATTAATTATAAAGCTATCAAAATCCCATTTGCATATCATGGTAGTATTACATTGTATTGGGTGTGATAAGTCTGGAAATAATTTTAGCTACATCTTTATTCTTTGAGCCAGCACTATAGACAACATTGTAGGTGTGTCCTACCATTCTTAGAATTCAAGATCTAGGAACAATAACCATTTACTTTTGCTTTCATCCTGGAAGTAAGCGACCCAGTGTTTGTCAACATACATTATTTGATTATGGAAATAAGAACTACCTCAGTGAAAGGAAGATATGCTAGGAAGGGGAAGCACATTCCAGACCAACTTTTTCAAAATGGTTAAAGGGAATCTTGTTTCTTAAAGCTAGATAAACCACTGAGTGAGATAAATATTCATGGTGAGCACATTCATTTAGGGATAGGAAGAGTTTCCACATGTGTGTAGTTGTGCTCAAAAAAATAAAAAAAGCAGTAAGAAAGAAGGAGCTAGAAGAAAGGAATTGAATTAAGGGTTTATTTAAGTGGCACTAAATACTGCATTTTGACCAATTCACATTTTAGAGGCTCTAGTTTCTTTAGCATAGTATCTGATTTTTGTCTTAAATGAGGTAAGCTATTAACTCACCCAGTTATCTGTCATCTTCCTATTTCCAAAAGATTTTACTAAAGAGTAGGAACCATGACTTCTCAAGATAACTAGGAAGGACCTTTCATTTTAACTCTAATAAAAAAGCCTGCCCATCTAGAGTTTGATGATTTCCCAAGTAAAATATTTGGAAGAGTAAAGGAAATTTTTGGAACATAGAGAACTGATCCTATGAAAAATATATTTGAGTCCTGATTCTGATATTATGATAAGACCAAATGTTCTGAATATACTTTCCATACTGAATATCTAGAAATATTTGATAAAATATAAAAACATAAGTAGTCAAGTTATCTAAGTATGTATGCAAGTATGTAAACACATAAATATAAGAAGGGATCTTTCTAGAGACCAGAATTAAGACAGAGCCAATCAGGATAAAGCTGAAGATATCTTTATAATTATCCTCATAGATAATATCTTTATATTTATACTTATCTTGAACCTGCTGAATCTGAGCAATAATGTGTTCAATAACTAGTTTACTAATAGAGTAGTCAGGGTAGGGCATATGGATTACAACAATCCTATATTATTATGATGAAATGAGAGAAAATGGAATTCTCACACATGTCCTTTAAAACACCAGGTACTTAATCATTTTTGTTTGTTTCCTCTCTATTTTCCTCCCTTCTTGCCAAGTCAATAGTTTAACTAGATAGTACAGAAAGACTTAATTTTTGTTTTGAAGTGGAAAGCCCCGAGGAAAATATATTTTCTTAATTAAGAACGTGCCTTTCATATGTCATAAACCTTGGGCCCATTATACACAATGTTATGGAATGAAAGTAGATGATAACAAATGTAGTCAGATGGTATTTTCTTGAGCATTAACCAAGTTAGATATAAAGAAAGAAAGTTTAAAAGATATTTTATATTTTATAAAGAGATGGTGGTGGGTAGAAAAAATCCTGAACCTCTCAAGAGTAGAACAATAAAATAACACAGATAAAAAACATCTAACAGAGCTTTTCCCAATTGGTGAGCTGATAGAATCTTGCCAAATGTAAAAGAAACAAATGAGAGACACCTAATTCTTTTAATCTTATTCCATTAGTGGAGAAGAAGTTGGGTGGGTGGAAACACTTTAAGGAAAGCATTCAGAATAATGGAACAGCTCTGGGTGACATGCTGAATGGTGATCTGATTAAATTACTTACACTAAAAACCATGAAAAGAATTTCACACTTTGTCTGGCTAAGAAAACAGAGTTATCAAGTGCATGATCTTAAATGTGCTGAATTTTTTTTTTCGCCACTGTCTTGCTTCAGTGGGTATGATACTTGGAAAAAGGAAAGGCATTGTTGATGACAATTCTTTAAGTAAAGAGAGACCAAACAATATATGGCATTAAGGTGGTGAGTGCTAAGTCTAGGAAGATACAAAAAATGAGCTTTCAGGTGGGTTGGTGTATTTAAATATATGTGTTTCTAGTCTTTCCCATGATAGTTTTAATTTTTATAATTATTTCTTTTTGCAAGTGTCAAAACCAAAGGTCTTGAAATCAATGTTCATAAATAGAAATTATTTTAATTATATGCAAAACTTACAATTGCATGTGCATATATTCCCCCCAGGGGAAGAGAAAATCATATTTTTAAATTTTCAAAGATTTTTTATGACTAAAAATTTATTATAAACACAGTATCAGGATATGTTGTGTTTTGCTGCATGTTCATTAGAAGCTTTTCTGCCACCTACCCTGGGTCAAATCCATGTGCTTTACCTCCATCTGCAAGTGTAGCTACTGAAGAATACAAATATTCACAAAAAGCTAAGAGGGGAGTTCAAGATAAGAAAAAAAAATTCCTTCTGATCAACAAATCAGGTATCTGCTGGCAAAAGCACCTGCAAGCTGGCTGTACCCTGTCTGACCTTGATTTTGAAAAGGAGCTTTCTCTTCATCCTACTCAGACTCACTTGTATAATGCCAAGAAAAGGATGATGTCTTATACAATGCTCAATCAGAACCTGCCTAAGAGGAAAAAGGTTACAATATTTCTTCTGAAAGACTGTGAAAGTGGTAAAGTGCATCTTATTTATTAGGAATTCCTTTCTGAGAATGAGGGGATTTGAAATCTCCCTGTCCAATCACTTAACCACAAGGACTGGAGTGGTATTGTCAGATATACTGTCTCAACAAACTAGTGTGTTAGTAAAGAATTCTAGCTCTCCAAAGACAAACAAAACACTCACAATCCAAGCAAATAAA
>PVIW01017167.1:0-14743 GCA_004026585.1 Noctilio leporinus
CATGTGGTGTTTATGCCCATGGGTCATCAGTGCTAGTTCCTCAACTAAACTGTTCCCCTTCGTTGCGCATCCTGTATTCATGTCTTTGGTTCTGTTTTGTTTGGTTTCCTGTATTAAGTGAGAACATGTGGTATTTAATTTTTGCTGCCTGGATTATTTCCCTAAGCACGATTCTCCAGTTCCATCCATGCTATCACAAATGGTAGGAGTTCTCTTTCCTTCTGCTGCATAGAACTCCATTGTGTAAGTGTACCCAAGTTTTTTGATCCATTCATCCACTGAAGGGCACTAAGGTTGTTTCCTCCACTTGGCTATTGTAAAGAGCGCTGCTATGAACGTAGGGGTGCACAGGTTTTTCTGAATTGGTGTTTCAGGATTCTTTGGGTATAATCCTAGCAGTGGAATCACTGGATCATAGGGCAGTTCTATTTTTAGTTTTTTGAGGAAATTCCATACTGTCTTCCATAGTGGCTGCACCAGTCTGCATTCCTACCAACAATGCACTAGGGTTCCTTTTTCTCTGTATCCTTGCCAACACTTGTTTGTTGATTTGTTGATGATGGCCATTCTGATGGGTATCTCATTGTAGTTTTAATTTGTATCTCTCTGATGACTAGTGATACTGAGCATTCTTTCATGTGCCTATGGACCCTTTGTATGTCTTCCTTGGAGAAGTGTCTGTTCAGGTCCTTCGTCCTTTTTTTAATTGGGTTGTTTGTCCCCCTGGTGTTGAGTTGTATTAGCTCTTTATGTATTTTGGAGATCAAACCCTTGTCTGAGGTGTCATTGGCAAATACGTTTTCCCATATGGTTGGTTCCCTTTTTATTTTCTCAATGTTTTCTTTGGCTGAGCAGAAACTTTTCAGTTAGATGTAGTTCCATTTGTTTATTTGTTCCTTTATTTCCCTTACCTTGGCAGGTATTTTGGTGAAAATTTTGCTCCGTGGGATATCTGCAATTTTTTAAAAAAGATTTTATTTATTATCTTTAGAGAGAGGGGAAGGGAGGAAAGCACAGAGGGAGAGAAACATCAATGTATGGTTGCCTTTCACCTGCCTCCAGCCACAGACCTGGCTGGAGACCTGGCTTGCAACCTGGCCACGTGCCCTGGCTGGGGAATCGAACCAGCGATCTTTGGGTTCACAGGTCGGCACCTTTCCACTTAGCCACCAGCCAGGGCAGATATCTGTAATTTTTTTGCCTATGTTTTCCTCTAGGGCTTTAATGGTGGTACTGCTTATGTTTAAGTCTTTTATCCATCTTGAGTTTACTCTGGTGTATGGTATAAGTTGGTGGTCTAGTTTCATTTTTTTGCTTGTGCCTGTCCAGTTCTCTCCCAACACCACTTGCTGAAGAGGCTATTTACACTCCATTTTATGTTCTTTTCCCCTTTGTCAAATAGTAATTGCCCATAGAGTCCTGGGTTTATTTCTGGGCTCTCTATTCTGTTCCATTGATCTGTTTGTTCTTGTGCTAGCACAAGACTGTTTTGGTTACTAAGCTTTGTAATATAGCTTGATATCTGATATTGTGATTCCTCCTACTTTGTTCTTCTTTTTCAGGATTGATGTAGCTATTCGGGGTCGTTTTTACTCCTTATGAATTTTTTAAGTGTTTGTTTTAATTCTGCAAAATATCATGTTGGTATTTTAATAAGGATTGCGTTGAATTTGTAGGTGGCTCCCACTGGATTATTTTATACTGGCTTGGAGACATAGAATTTCATCTACAAATACTGCAAATAGTATATCTAGAAGATAAGAACTTAATCATAATTTAAAAAATACTTTTTTCTTTCAAATATTTTTAAAAGATTTTATGTATTTTTAGAGTAGGAGGAAAGGAGGGAGAACAGGAGGAGGAGAAATATCAGTATGTAGTTATCTCTTGCACACCCCTAACTGGGGACATGGCCTATAACAGAGCATGTACCCTGACTGGGAAATGAACCAGCAACCCTTTCGTTCCTGGGCTGGGGTTCAATCTATTGAGCCACACTAGTCATGGCTCTTTTATTTAAAAAAATAATAATAATTTTTTAATTGATTTTGGAGAGAGGAAGGAGAGTAAGAAACATCTATTTTGTTTTTCACTCATTCATATAGTCATTGGTTGATTTTTTTAAGGATTTTATTTATTATTTTCAGAGAGACAGGAAGGGAGAGAGACAGAGAGGGAGAGAGACATCGTGTATGATTGCCTTTCACCTGCCTCTAGCTACGGACCTGGCTGGAGACTTGGCTTGCAACCTGGTTATGTGCCCTGGCTAGGGAATCGAATCAGTGACCTTTGGGTTCACGGGCTGGCACCTTATTCACTGTGCCACTAGCCAGGGCCCATTGATTGATTATTTGTACATGCCCTTTCCAAGGATCAAACCTGCAACCTTGGCATATTGAGACAACACACAAACAACTGAGCTACCTAACCAGAGCATCACTGATTTTTAAGATTTTATTTATTTATTTTACAGAGGAGGGAAAGGAGGGAGAGAGGGAGAGAAATTTGTGCCAGAGAAACATAGATCAGTTGCCTCTTGCACACCCCTAGCTGGGGACCTTTTAGTTGATTGATTGGCATTCAATCAACTGAGCCATACCAGCCAGGTCTAAAAAGTAATTTCTTAATCTTTTATAGGCAGTTTTCAAATATCCAAAATTGACTCAGAAAGGATTTTTTTTTTTTAATTTTAAAATTTTTGTTTATTTTTGGAGAGAGAGGAAGAGAAACCTCTGTTTGTGAGCGATACAGCGATTGCTTGCCTCTCACACCCCCATTGAATTAGTGACCTTTTGGTTTGCAGGCTGGCACTCAATCCACTGAGACAAAGTAGCCAGGGCATGGCGTGTGTATGTGTGTGTTTTGTTTTACAGTTATTTTTTGACTCAGGATCCAAAATGAGGGTCACATTTTATAATGCTTTGTCATTCGTTTTATTTATTATTTATTTATTTATTTTAAATGTTAGTTTTCCTCACTTTACAAGAAGTTTAGAAGTAGGTAATCTATTTCATTATTATTATTATTTTTTTAGAAAGAGGGGAAGGGAGAAAGGCAGAGAGGGAGAGAGACATCAATGTATGGTTGCGTTTCACCTGCCTCCAGCTATGGACCTGGCTGGAGACCTGGTTTGCAACCTGGTTATGTGCCCTGGCTGGAGAATCGAACCTGTGACCTTTGGATTCGCAGGCTGGCGCCTTATCCACTGTGCAACCAGCCAGGGCTGTCATTCCTTTTAAATCTATTTAAGTTATATCCAGGATTTTGCGGATTGTATCTTCAGGATATCTTCTTCTTCTTCTTTTTTTTTTTTTTTTAATTTTATTGTTGTTGTATTACATCCATCCCCTTTTTGCTCCCCTCTGTCCCCCTCCCCACCTACCCATTCCCCACCCACGGATATCTTTTTAACATGTTTTTTCTCATTTTTAAGACTCTTTGTAACCTAAGGAGTTAGATCTGGAAACTCGATCATCATATTTAATTTTTCTCTGGTCGGGATATTTCAGTGGTAGACCTGTGCACTTCCTGTTGCATCACCTCGGGTGGTACTTGGATGAGTGGTGTTGGGTGCTGCAGGCAGCTTGATCTGTTGATTGTAAAGGTCCCCATTAGCCTTTTTGGCCTAATGCTTTAAACAACCATTGAGGATTATTGCCTAAATCAATTATTTCAATCAATTATTTCACTAGGGTTGCAGCATCCCCCCCCCCCCTTTTAACACTAACACTCATCTTGAGCCACAGAACATTCACATGGTTCAAGATTTAAAAGCTATAAAAGGTATGCTGTAAAAACTCTCTCCTGCTCTGTTCTTAAACCACCTGGTTGCCCCCATGGGTAACCAGTTGTTAAGTTTCTTCAGTTAACTAGAGCTTATTTGGATACCTGAGGAGATAGTATATCTATATTACTTTATTTTAAGAAAATATACTTGATTAATTTATTTTCAGGGAGGGAAGGGAGAAATGGAGAGAAACATGATGTGCAAGAGCAATGTGGATTGGTTGACTCGTACATACCCCCAACAGGGGACCTGGCAGGTAACCTAGGCGTGTTCCCTGACAGAAAGCTTTCAGTCCACTGAGCTACACCAGCCAGGGCTATACTCCTTTCTTTCTTTCTTTCTTTCTTTCTTTATTTATTTAAACACTCACCAGTAGTCTGTTGTGTACTTATTCTTTCTTTGCTCCTTTTGGTTTAACTTTTCAGTGTATCTTTGAGACAATTTCCTGTTGGTTAGAGTTTCCTTATTCCTTTTTTTTTAATATTCAGAGAGAAGGGAAGGAAGAGAGATGGAGAGGGAGAGAAACATCAATGCATAGTTGCTTTTTACCTGCCTCCAGCTATGGATCTGGCTGGAGACCTGGCTTGCATCCTGGTTACGTTGCCCTGCCTGGGAATGGAACCAGCAACCTTATCCACTGTGCCGCCAGGCAGGGCTCCTTATTCCTTTTTGTGGTTGCATGATATTCCAAAGAGGATGGGTATCTACTTAATATGGCCAGTCCCCTGTGATACTCATGGTGCATGCTGCATTATACTTTGGCATATCATACATGTATCTTAGAAGTGAAACTGTTGAGTCAGAAAGGTGTGTCTCAGTGGATTGAGCGTTGACCTATGAAAACTGGAGGTTGCTGGTTCAGTTCCTGGTCAGGACATGCCTGGGTTATGGGCCAGATCCCCAGTTGGGGGCGTGCCAGAGGCAGTTAGTCATTGTTTCTCCCTCTCTCCTCTCCCCTCTCTAAAAATAAATTTTTAAATGTTAAAGAAATAAAAGAGTGGTGTGCGTTTGTCATGTCGATAGGTAGTGCCATAGCAAATGCTCCTGCCCAGGATGTATGAGAATTGAATTTTTCCATCTTTCTAACAGTTGCCAAACTTTGGGTCTTTGCCAACCAGAGACTCAAAAGATGTAAAAGCACTTTTCTTTGTGGACCTGGCAGAGTTGTCAGTTGTTATTTCTTTGTATAGGTATTTCCTGCCTTTATCCTCAGTTGAGCTTGATGGGCAAGACTCCTGGCACTTTTCCACCCAGGAGTTACCCAAAATTCTCTGATGTTTTATCCGGGAGTAGGTGCCTCTCAATCTTCATATTAGCTTCTTCCAGCCTAATGCAGCCTCAGCCTAAGCATTCCAGACCTTGATTTCTTGAGTGTTTTGTCCAGTAAGTCCCTAAGAAAAGGGTGTGTTGTATTTGCACACACTCTTAGGTAATCTACATAAATACACTTCAAGTTTCTCAGCTTAAACATTGGCTAATAGCAACATTAACTCATTAGTTTAACCTATGGAAAAGTTACAGAGCAATATATTTCTTCAGTGTTCACATGTTGAAAATGTAAATAATTTTTCTTTAACTTAGTGAAAATGTAGTTAACCTTTTCCTTAAATTGTCTTGCTCTGTGATGTTTTACTTGACAGGTTTCTATAATAATACACCATATCAACTAATTTTTAAACTATCTTTAACTAGCTCTGTGACTAGCTCTGATTATATCTAGTTTTTGTGTCTTACCAATGCGTAGTGTAATAGTTACATTTGTTAAGTCAGATATCTTTGGTTGGAATCCCTGTGTGACCTTGGGCAGATGATTCATCTAGAAACTGGACTAGTTCTAACTGCCTCCCAGTTGTGAGGATTAAGATGTAGAGAGCCAAACCACAGGGGTCCTTGTTGTATCCTGATACCATCACTTAGTAGTTTGGAAACTATCTCAGTTTCTTCATCTGGAAAATGGAAACCTTGAGAGTCCCTGCATGGTTATTTTGAGGCATGTGTGGACAGGCAGCACTGCACAGGGGCACATGTTTTCTATGACCATTCTGACAACATGGCTATCTTAGGCTTACTGATTGCTGTCCGGTGATGTTGCTGCTGTGTAGGCAGTCAGGAACAGCATAGAAAGTCCTGTGTGTGTGAAATGACAGCCTCCTGCAGCGGCAATGAAACCTGTGTGCCTATGGTTTTCCAGTGCTGCGTTCAAGTGCCCTTAGTAGTTTTATCTCATCACCCTTGGGTTAGAGAAGTTGCATGACTTTCTAGTAAGTAGTAGGTTGTAATCTGGACTTGATTTTTAGATTAAAGTACCTTCTTTAAAAAAATAATTTAATGGGGATGTTAAGAAGAACAAAGGAAATAGAGAAGCCAAAGAACTTACATGCATGACTCATGGACATGAATCAAGGGGGGTATTGCTGGAGGAAATGGGGTACTGGGTGAAGGGGGGCAAAAGGGGGAAAATTGGGACAACTGTAATAGCAAAATTAATAAAATATATTTAAAAAATTATTTAGACCTGCTTTTTATTTAGAAACCACTCTAAATTTGAGAAGCCTGTTGAAAATGGAGGTACAATAGAATAGCCATCTTTTAAAGAACCTGGCAGTTAAAAGACGTTTCTGTGGTCTGCTTATTCTATATTGTGGATACCATTTAGTTATAGTTTATCAGATGTCTGATCCTGATTCTTGACCCTGCCAAGCAGTTTGGATTCTGCTTAAGATAAAAGTGGTTTCTCTGATTGGTAAAGACACTGACAGGGTTATCAGATGTCTGTTCCCTACTCAGTCCCTGATGGGTGTATCCCTGAGTCTGTCGCTGGTGTGAGATGGCTCATTTGTGTGGACATTAGAGGGACTCTGCACCAAGTCTCAGTGCCTGTTTGTAGTGAACCTGGGGCACCTCATGTTGTTCTTTTAGAAGCTTTTGTCCTAGGTGAACACAGGTGGTACGTGAACCAAATCAACTCATCATTGTCACTTTGATCCTTGTGAGTCTGAGTTCTACATTTTCCCAGGAAAGACCATGTGTGTAGCAAACGAATGTCAATCATTTGCTTTCCTGATTGTTTGATTTGAACATAGTGAAATATTCTGACAGAGAATATTTGGATGACCAACAAACAGGAAAAAGATCCTGAGTTCCAAAATCGAAAAGCCTCTTGATTTACTCTGAAATCTTAGGGTTGGCCTTGGTGAATGATGATGTGTCCTGGGGGACTTGGCACCACCATAGAGCCTCTTCCCTGTTTTGACCTACTTTCAAGAATTGTATTTACTTGAAAAGAGTATTTCAAGATTTCTGGAGGAGACCATAACCCTCTCCAGAGATCCAATGTACTATCCATTCCAGTATCAGCTGATCCTTGTATGCTTTCTTACCAGCTGACTTTCTCTCTCCTGGCCATCTTTGGGGAAGGGATATAGATTACCACCACTTGGTCTGTTGACTTTGTTTTCTTTTCTCTTTGTGTGTGAGATACCATACTGTGACCCTGTCATCCATGGTAATTCTCACTTGCTTTCATACTTAACACGATGCTGACACTAGCAGGATGCTTTGTAGATGTAACTTAGGAGGTGCTGCTTATCACTGGTTGTTGCCTGAAAGTTGGACAAGTGATTTACTCTTTTGTATGTACGTGAAGTTATGTTGGGACCTTTGAATAGTATGATACACAGTAATTGCTTAGCATATGTGACTTGTTGTTAATTAGTATTTTGTTTCCCACCAACTCTTCTGAATAAGCTATTAGATTTCTAGAGTTTCTTTTCCTTTATCTCTTTGGTAAGTAGTATACCAATTTTCCTGCTACTTTAGACAGTAGGCAATAACTAAACTTATTCACAGCTCTCAGTAATATTTGTTCTATTGTTTTGTTTTGAGGTGGAAGGGGGAGCTCTACCCTCAGAACTTGAGGGGTAATATTTGCGTGGCTCACAAAGACCAGTGAGTACATCATCTGCATTTCTCACAGCTCACCAGAGGAGGGCTCTAATACCAGTCTTGGGCCAGCCTTTTTTGTCCCTCTGAGAATACTGTATTCATTATGGCCAAGTGTTGTGATTTTCCCTAGTGTTTTCTTGGTAATGTTATTGAGGGATGGGGATCCTTTTACACATTTTGGAAGTAAATAGGTGAGAGGACCATGTTTTTGAATGAACATTTGTATTAACAAAACCCCTTGATTTAATGTGATTATGGATATGTTGTCTGGAGTATAGTTTAAGATCTTCCCATTGAACCTGCAGGCTTTAAGAAACAACCCAGGAGTATTTTCCTGTCGAACAAATGGGTTCTGAGATTGTACATGTAATTGATTCTTGTTCCCTATTTCTCCTGAGCTAGGCAATGGATCACTTGGAATCCTTTATCGCTGAGTGTGATCGGAGAACTGAGCTTGCCAAGAAGCGGCTGGCAGAGACGCAGGAAGAGATCAGTGCAGAAGTTTCTGCAAAGGTATATCTAGGAGGCTTTCGCCTTGAGTTATTGGTACAAATCACTCTAAGAACTGGGGCTGGTGCTAGACGTAACAGCTTACCATCAGTACTTTGGGATGGATAGTACTCACCATCATGGGTATTTCCAATAAAATGGAAGGCTGTCAGGAAGCCTTTTGTCCCCAATAACTACTGCTTCTGTCCCTCCCCTCACCATACATATACTCTGTGTGTGTGTGTGTGTGTGTGTGTGTGTGTGTGTGTGTATACGTTTTTAAGTTTTTTTTAGTATCCCACATAAAACAGGAAATGGGGAAAGTAGGTAAATGGTTAAATTGTGGTATATCCATACCATGGAATGAATGTAGATCTGTTTATATAATTGGCCTGAGTGTCAGCCACATTATACTTCTCTTCCTTCTGTACAGTAGAACTGAACCTGCTCATTGTTTTTTTCCCTTTCAGTTTTATAAAATCACTTGCAGTTGATAACTGGACCAAAGGTCCTGTTTTACTTATGAAAGTAAATGTAAATTAATTGGACATTTTGCTTACAGTTTAAGTTTATGTGTTTAAACCTAGTCATTTTATTTACCCTTAACTGAAAGATCAAATTGTGTTTGGAGACATAAAAAGAGACAGCCTAAGAAAAGAGAGAGACAGCCTATAATATGGCCAACATGTTGATCCTTGTAACCATATTAGAAGATGTCACTGCTTTCATTGGGATACAGTGCACAGGTGTAGGTTATGGTCAGAGTCTCAGTGTTGGCGATAGGATGTCATCATTATCAAAATTTATATGTGATCCACTGAGGATCTTTGATTTTTTTTGTTTCTTCTCAGTGGGACAGACTGTTTAAAAGTTTTGTACAGTGAGACATTCATTTTCATTGTATTAAAAACCTTTTGTTTTTAGACATCTACTTACCTGCTATTCTGTTCCCTCAGGCAGAAAAAGTACATGAGTTGAACGAAGAGATAGGAAAACTTCTTGCTAAAGCTGAACAGCTGGGAGCAGAAGGAAATGTGGATGAATCCCAGAAAATTCTTATGGAAGTGGAAAAAGTCCGTGCAAAGAAAAAAGAAGCTGAGGTTAGTGAGAAAAATGTTTTAGAGAAAGGAAAAACGGAGTAACTCCATAGAGTTAACTATCTGGGCTGAAATTAAACCATACCCCTGTTTTGACTATTAGAAAAGAGTTAAAATAAAATGATATATTAACAGGATCACAGTGCACACTTGGATTTGTCTTTATTGCCTAAGATGAGTCACTTGCCAGTTCTGAGTATAATTCCCCTGTGTGGAATACAGTCCTGAGTATTGAGCCATTGAAGTGTTAGTGAGCACATCCTGTCAAAAGCTTCCAAAAACCAGTTTTACTACCTGTTCCCTCTAGTTTCTTAGGGAGTTGGTGGGCTGTAGTGTGTTTTTGGTTTGTGTGACTGGCCGGTATTGTATAGCGGATTGCTATAAAAAACAAAACTTGAGTGTTTGAATTGACACTGCATTTTCAGTAGATAGAGCCTTTGCAGGTTGGGGCTTTATCCAAGTGGTGTCTGCCTGGATTCCGTGCCAGGACACACTGGTAGTGTGGTAGTGGAACAAGTCAAGGGGACTGTTTCTATCACTGACAACCATTTTCTTCCTAGAAATTTTTTTTTTTTTAGGTTTTTTACTTTTTAGAGAGAGAGGGAAGGAGGGAGAAAGAGAGGGAGAGAAACATCACTGTGGGGTTACCTCTTGCACGCACCTGGCTGGAGACCTGGCCTGTAACACAGGCATGTGCCCTGACTGGGAATCAAACCAGCAACCTTTCAATTTGCAGGCTGGCGTTCAAATCCACTGAGCCCCATCAGCCAGGGCTCTTTCTGGATTTGTTGGACACCCTGTGTTTCTTGAATCATTACCACTAGAATTGGAAATGGCTCGAGAATGGTAGAGCCAGAGGGATGTAAGGTATGTTCCTTTGGTAAATGCTTGCCAAACTCCAGCTTAGTGCCAGGTATTTTTTTAGTTTTGAGCAAGCCAGAGAGGTACTCCCCTCATGGAAAAGGCACTGGAGCAGTGATGAAGGCACAGACAGGGGATGTGAACAGTTGGGTAAGATTCATTCAGATGAATATAGATGCTCAAAATAAATGGGGTCTGAATTTGAGAGTGACTTTTGAATTGCAGGGCATTTCTAGGTAGGGTAAGGTGCTCCTGAAGGCCACTTAGTTGATATCTGCAGACTAACATGTGTATCAAAGTGATGGGGTCAGGAGGGACAGGTAGAAGTGAGATGGCATGTAGGTCTCCTGATGCAGGTCTGGTTTTATCACTGTACCCCTGGGCCCACGTATACATAATAGGACAGTGCTAAGGTCCAGTGGGTGTTACAGCAATGCCTGCTGAGGCAGTGACTAGTTGAAGAGACAGAGCAATAGGGTTATACATGATGGGGCTGTCAAGACTGTTTTCTGCGATCCTTCAGCAGAGGCTGGAATTGAAATCAGCAACATTTGTTGGAAGGTGGTGCTGCTTCATGTGATTGGCAGACCACACTTCTTAAGTGATATTTGTAGATAGTGTAATCCATTCCTTTTTTTAATTGCTATTTTAATTTTTTAGAGAGAGGGGAAGGAAGGGGAAAAAGAGAAACATCAGCCTGTGAGAGAAATATCTATTGGTTGTCTCTTACTTGCTCCCAACTGGGACCCTGGTGTGCAACCCAGGTATGTGTCCTGACTGGACTGAGGCCTGCACTCAATCCACTGAGCCACAGCTAGGACTGAAAATTGGTAGTTTCTTCTGCTACCCCAACCTCCACTAGTTTTACAGCCAGAAGTTATGGGGATTTATCTTCCCTGGGCTGTGTGATCTGGCCTGAGGCTGGAATTGCTCGTTCCCAAGATACCTCTCCTGATTTTTGTCCACCACATACAAACATGGGACCTTTGTAGCCCCATGAAGCCGTACTATGTCTCCTTACCTCTTCGTCCATCTCTGCCCCCTCCTACTCATTTGGATGACTGTGGCTTCTTTAAATCATTGATTGTTGGACTTCCGTACAGTTCCATTTTCTAACAGTTCTGAGTCTTAGTTGTTTTTGAAGTTAGTTGTAATTCTCTGTGGTTGCGGGAGGAGGCGAAGCCAGTCTATTTATGCCTGCGTCTTGATCAGAAGTCCTGTAATCCATTCTTGAACATAAAAGAGAGACAAAATAATTTATAATAGCTAGCCTTGGCTGGTGTGGCTCGGTGGATTGAGTGCCAGCCTGTGATCCAAAGGATAGTTGGTTTGATTCCCAGTCAGGGTGCATGCTTCAATTGCGGGCTGGGTCCCCAGTTTGGGGCATGCGAGAAGCAACCACACATTGATATTTCTTGCCCTCTTTTTTTCTTCTCTCTTCCCTCTTCCTAAACAATAAATAAAATCTTTTTAAAAATTCACAATATGTATCTGGCATTTTTGTATGTAAATACTTAGATGTGATCACATTGAAAGATAAATTTGGTGTCATGTAACAGTTGCTATTGATATTTATGAATCACACACCGTGTGAATGGCATCTCCATCGTGATATGACTGAATGGCATCTCCATCGTGATATGACATGTCATACCTGCATTTTGCATCTGTTTTAAATCATTATATGTAAGTCCTGTGTTGCAACTAATCCCTCTATACTTAAATGGGAAATTTGTGTTTATATGTGACATAGACTTAGGCTCCCTAGGTTGCTGACTGCTGTAACTGAAAGGCCAGAGAGTCAGGAGAGATGCTCTGTGGCCTCTTACCACACCCTGAGGCCCAGCTCTTCCTGCTTCGAAGAACCAGGCAGACAATTTATACATAGGCTGAAGTAATTGTAGATGTGGACTTCACCATATAGATGTCTGCAGACAGCTGAGACAGGAGCAGGATGTAGGACACATGGCTGTTCGTGTTCAGGACTTTTAATCATTCTTGCCTCTGCAGCTGTCCCTATCACAGTAGTGCTCCCAGGAAGCAGTGTCACAAAACCATCAGGCAGGACAGGGTGGTTGTGCAGGAGGCCTCAGCAGTGCTGGTGTGGTGATGTGCATACCTATGGGGTCCTTTCTGCTCTTAGCAGCAGGCTTAAGAAATAGAACAGAGAGATCTTGTGTACCCTTTATCCAGTTTCCCCTGATGTTGTAAAACTTGAGTACAATATTGCAGAAAGGATATTGACATTGATATAGTCAGGATACAAAACATCAGTTACCACAGATCTCTCCTTTTACCCTTTCAGTGTAACCACACCTACTTCTGTGGCCTCTGGCAACTACAATCTGTCCTCCATGTCTTTATTTGGTCATTTCAATAATGTTTTATATAAATAGTACCATACAGTATATGACCATTTTGGGACCGCTTTTCACTCATCATAATTTGGATTTATTTTGAGAGCTATTAGAGGGTGGCATTCAAAGTTTCAAAACTACTGAAAGGGGAAGAATATAAAAAATATTTCTAGCCACTGTATAATTTTTGCTTAAGGTTTTTTTTTTCTTTTAATAAAAGATACAGCACATTATACTGAAAATTCAAGTTCACGGTGTTTCCCCTCTCTAGTCACAATTCCCTCCCTCTCCAGAGGTGGTCATTAGTGTGCATGACTTAAAAATTTGCCTTTATACTTTTTTTTAGAAGATTTTATTTATTATATTTTAGAGAGGAGAAAGGAGAAAAAGGCAGAGAGGGAGAGAGACATCAATCTATGGTTGCCTTTCAATCTGTGGTTGCCTTTCACCTGCCCCCAGCCACGGACCTGGCTGGAAACACAGCCTGCAACCTGGCTATGTGCCCTGGCTGGGAATCGAGCCAGTGACCTCTGGGTTTACAGGCCAGCACCTTACCTACTGTGCCACCAGCCAGGGCCTGCCTTTATACTTTATTACACATGTATACCCATAAACACTATGCCTGTGTGTGTGTCGGGGGGTGCTTTGTACATTTAAATATATCCTATATAGCCCTGGTCAGGTGGCTTAGTTGGTTTGAACACTGTCCCATACACCAAAAGTTTGCAGGTTCGAGTCCTATTTGGGACATGTACAGAAAGGCAACCCATCAATGTCCTGTCTTCATCTCCCCCCTCACTCCCTCTTCCTTTCTCTCTAAAAATCAACAAACATACCTTGGGTATTTAAAAAAATATCCAATGTAATATAGCCCTGGCTGGTGGCACAGTGGATAAGGCGCCAGCCTGCAAACCCAAAAGTTGCTGGTTCGATTCCCAGCCAGGGCACATAACCAGGTTGCAAGCCAGGTCTCCAGCCAGGTCCATAGCTGAAGGCAGATGAAAGGCAACCACACGATGATGCCTCTCTCCCTCTCTGCCTCTTTCCCTTCCCCTCCCCTCTTTCTAAAAATAATTTTTTGAAAAACCCAACATAAATTTCTGCCTGCACAGCGCATGTCTTTCTCCCTTTGGTTGTTAGCTCAGCATTGTTTTTAGATATCTCCATGTTGCTGCCTTTAGATTTGTTCATTGATTTTTTTAGAGAGAGAAACATCATTTTGTTCCACTTGTGTATTCATCGTTTGATTACTGTATGTGGCCTCGTAGGGGATCAAACCCACAACCTTGCCATATCAGGACAGCACCTTAACCAGCTGAGCTACCTGGACAGGGCTGTTGGTTCATTTCTTAAATAAATGATGAGCGTGGCTGGAATTGAGTATTATGTTAAATAATCCAGGTGGTGAAAGACAAATACAATTATGATCTCACCTGTAAGAGGAACCTAATGAATAAAATAAACAAAAGAGCGAAATAGAACAAGAGGCATGGAAACAAGGAACAGACTGACAGGGACCAGAGGGTAAGGGGAGAAGGGGGGAAAGAAGGGGAAGGGTCTAGTCAAGGCACATGTATAAATAGCCATGGACAACATGGTGGGGATTGACTGTGGTAGTAGAGGGGTAGGTGGAGCAGGGGAGAGCAATGAGGGTAAAATTGGGACAACTTTTAAAGAATGACAGTAAAACAAAAGGCAAACATTTAAAATATAAATGATGAGATTGAATTGGTTAAAAATATCAAGCTTTGAAAACAACCCAGTTTTTTAAGTCACTTCCATTGTCCGTTAAAATATATCCATTTTGGAGTTGAATATTTGGTGGCACTTTTATTACTCTATTCTCTCTCCAGGAAGAATACAGAAATTCCATGCCTGCATCCAGTTTTCAGCAGCAGAAGTTGCGTGTCTGTGAAGTCTGCTCAGCCTACCTTGGTCTCCATGACAATGACCGTCGTCTTGCAGACCACTTTGGGGGCAAATTGCACTTGGGGTTCATTCAGATCCGTGAGAAGCTTGACCAATTGAGGGTATGTTAATGTATTTCTGGAAAAACCTGAGAAGTCTTGTGATCATCACGTTTTATTTCCCTCTAGAAAACGTCGTGTGTTTGTGTGTTTTGATTCGCTCTAAGAACATGCCTTGAGTTTCATAGTGAAATGCTCAGTTCATCACTTCATTCATAACAAACCTAAGGGGCCTTGGGT
>PVIW01017168.1:0-14738 GCA_004026585.1 Noctilio leporinus
ATTGTTCCCTTAAGTATTATGAAATGTCCATCTTTGTCCCTTTTTATGTCCTTCATTGTAAAATCTATTTTATCTGAAATCAGTATTGCTACTCCAGCTTTTTTTTCATGTCCATTTGCTTGATATATAGTTTTCCATCCCTTCACTCTCAATCTGTGTCGATCTTTTGTTCTGAGATGGGTCTCTTGAAGACAGCATACATGTGGGTCATGTTGTCTTACCCATCCGGCTACCCTATGTGTTTTGATTGGTGCATTTAATCCATTTACATTTAAGGTTATTAGTGATTGATACTTATTCATTGCCATTTTCTCCCTTTGTGTCTGTATTCCTCTTTGGCTTTCTCTGTTTCTTCATTTTATTTGTTTACTTATTTTTATAGTAGACCCTTTAACGTTTCTTGCAATGCTGGTTTGGTAGAGATGTATTCTTTGAGTCTTTTTTTTGTCTGGGAAGCTCCTTATTTCTCCTAGTATCTTGAATGAGAGCCTTGCTGGGTAGAGTATTCTTGGTTGCAGGCCTTTGTTGACCATGACTTGAAATACTTTTTGCCATTCCCTTCTTGCTTGAATTGTTTCTGTTGAAAAATCATTTGATTGCCTTTTTGGAGCCCCTTTGTATGTTATTTATCTTTTCTCTCTTGATGCTTTTAGGATTCCTTCTTTGTCTTTGAAATTCGCCATTTTATTAATAATGTGCCTTGGTGTTGGTCTGTTTGGGTTGATCCTCATTGGGACCTTCTGTACTTCCTGAACTGGATTAATGTTTTCACTCACCATGTTAGGGAAATTTTCTACCATGACTTTTTTGAACAGGTTTTCCATTCCTTGTTTCTCTTCTCCTTCTGGTATCCCTATGATACGGATGTTGTTACGTTTCATGTTGTCCTGCAGCTCTCTTAACCCCTCTTCAGCCTTATTCAGCCTTTTTTTATTCTCTTTTACTGTCTGGAGTATTTGTCTACATTATCCTCCAACTCGCTAATCCAGTCCTCAGCTTCCTCTAGCCTACTATTGATTCCTTCTACTGTATTCTTCAATTCAGAAATTGTATTCTTCATTTCCTCCTGGCACTTATTGATAGTTTCCATGTCCTTTTTCATGCTGTTGTAGCTCTCAGTAAGTTCCTTGTAAGTTCCCTGGAGTTCTTTGTAATTTCCCCGGAGTTGTTTGTAGTTCTCCTGGAGTTGTTTACAGTTTTCTTTGATGTGGCTGAGCTCACTGAGCTTCTCTATCATCATTCTTTTGAATTCCTTATCTGATATTCCAGGTGCCTCTGTTTCATTTTGTGTTCTTTCTGGGGATTCTTCCTTTCCTTTTGAGGATGGACTGATTCTTTTTTTTCCCCATTTTGGGTGTCTGTTCTTGCTTTTAATTAATTAATTAATTTATTTATTTTTGTTCTTTGCTTCCTTGCCTTAGTTGAGCACCCTTCTGTGACAGGAGATTTGTGGAGTTCAGTGTTGTTGTCTCCCAGATTTTCTCCGCATGCTGTTCTTGGTGTGTCCTTTATTTGGGCTCTCTGGTTGTATTCTGGGCCTGTGGACTTTTAGCAGAAACAAAAACAAAAACAAACAAACAAAAACCCAAAAACAAAAAACCAAACCAACAAAAAAAAAAAAATGCAAAAGGTAAAAAGAAATAAAAATGATAATAATAATAAGAAGAAAGGGTTTAGTTGGCTGTTCACCCTTAATAATCCCTGACTGGTCCTGATGGAGCCTGTACCTGAGGGCTTTTAGCACAGAAAAAAAAAGGAAAGAAATAAAGGGAGAAAGTCACAAGAGAAAGAGAAATCAATATTAAGAAAGAAAAGTTTTAGGTGTCTGTTCACCCTTTATGGTCTCTGTTTGGTCCAGGTGGAGCCAGTACCAGTGGGGTTTATCAGGGAGAAAAGAAAGGAGGGAGAAAGAAAAAGAAAGAAAGAAAGAAGGAAGGAAGGACGGACGGAAGGAAGGAAGGAAGGAAGGAAGGAAGGAAGGAAAATGAGAAAGAAAAAAAAAGTGGGAAAAAGTCACAAGAAAAAGAGAAATCGATATTAATAAAGAAAGATTTTAGGTGTCTGTTCCCCCTTTATGATTTCTGATTGGTCCAGGTGGAGCCAGAACCTGTGGGCTTTACCAGGAGGAAAAGGAAAAGAAAAAATTACAAAAAAAAAAGTGGAAGGAAGAAAAGAATAAAGGGTTTAGGTGGCTGGGGAATGGAGGAATACTTAGATTGAGGACTGGGAATGCGTTATAGCCACAGAGTGAGTAGACTTTAATTCAAGAGTAGGGGGAGGGTCTTGGGTATTTAGGTGGATTGAGGTATGGGGGGATTAAGAATATGTGAGAAGTAACTTTTGCAAAGGATATGTTGGGGATTAATAGTTCATATTGCTCTCGGTATAACTCAGGTGCTTGAGATTAGCAGCAATCCCTTTCCTGATGCTGCCTCTTTTTCTTGGTCAGGACTTTACAGTCTATAGTCTATACTCTAGCTGGTCTTGGCGCGTGGCAGGGCCTCTGATTGTCACAGTCAGGGCTGATTCTGAGTGTCCGCCCAGGTAGGCTGGGCCTTGTGCAGCCTGGCTGGGTTTTAGGGCTGCCGGTATTCTGGAGCCTGCAGGGTGCCACCTCCCACTCCTGGCAGAGGTTCCTGCCCGGGAGGAGCACCCAGCACACCTGCAGGGCAGCCCGCAACTTTGCCGGTCTCTGTGACGACTGGCCCCACCCCCGCGGTTCCGGAGGAGGCCGCCCCTGTCCCGCTAAACTGTCTGGGGTCCGCCTACACTGTCCCGTCCTTCTGGGGCGGGCACCACTCCTCCAAGCCAACCAGCCCTTTAAGTGGCCTCTGTGATGAGCCCCACCCAGGCGTGGGCGGTGCGGCCTTTGTCTCTGGCAATGGCAGGTCAGTTGTCCCCGCTACTAGTTCCCGGCTCGCCAGCTTGCAGTTCGGAGTTTCCTAGGAGCCTGGGTGCGTGTGTGGTTGCACAGGGCTGGGCCTCCACCCTCGCAGGGGCTTCTAGCTGCTGTTTCCTCGGTGGCCTAGCAGCACTGTTTTAGGTCCTCTCGCCGCCCTGGCTGGTGGCTGGTGCACTTCCTGGTCCCCCGCTCCGGCTTCCCGCAGGACTCTTCTCCTCCGCCTCTAGCCCTGTGAGGAGCTTCCTCTCCCTGTTGCCGGAGTGAGTCTCTCACACAGTCCCTCCCCTGCAAGAGTTCAATTCCACGTTCCCTACAGCATTTGTCCTCGCCGCCCGCACTTCACTGTTGAGACTTCCAGTTGCCAGGGAACCCAGAGCTGCCTCAGTCAAACGTGCCCCTCTGGGCAGAGCCGCCATTGCCCAGAGCCGACCTCGGCCAGCCGGCTGGTCGGTCGGGAATGCATCACCTACTATCCTGCTGGCCTCCTCTGCCTCTGGGCTGTGCTTCCCTGTGTCCAGATGCTGCCCGCTCCAATTCCTAGGGTCCTGAAGACGTCTCACGCTCCCTATCTTGTCCTCTAGCTGCTTTGGTACTCGAGAACACCATCAGCACTGCTCTCTACTCTGTCGCCATCTTTCTGTATGTACTTTTTAATGCTGGTACAATTTCCCGTGTGTTCCTTGTAATTTCCCTGGAGTTCTTTGTAGTTCCCCTGCAGTTCTTTGTAGTTTCACTGGAGTACTTTGTAGTTTTCTTTGAGCTCACAGTGCTCATTGAGGTTTCTTATTACCATTGTTTTGAATTCCATATCTGAAATTTTGCTTTTCTCTATTTCATTTAGCAATCTTTCTGGAGACTTCTCCTTTCCTTTCAGTGATGGACTCTTTCTTTTTCTCCCCATTTGATGTATTTCTTATTGCTTCTTTTTGTTTCTTAGATTAATCTGCTATGACTCCATTCCTTCATGTAGTGACCTTCTGTGGTAGGCGACCTATTCTATTTAGTGATGTAGTGTCCTAGATTTCTTCAACTTGCTGCTCTTGGGATGCCCTTTATGTCATTAATTTGTGCTTTGTATTTTGGATTTGGTGTTGCTCCTTGATGATTTTTTTTCCTCCAGCTGGCTGATTGAGAAGCCCTCCTTCTACCATGTCTCATATACTGTTCTTGAGCTGCTACTAAAACAGAACCACCATTCCAGGCAAAATAACCACACCTTCAAAGATATCCTCCACCCTCAATCGTGCTTTCAGCTGCCAATGAGCCAGGCAAAATTCCCACACCCTTAAAGATATTCCACACCCTCAATCACATTCTCAGCTGCAAATGAGCCAGTATTAAGGATGTACAGGGATTAAGACTATTATAAGAGAGGAGAAATAGCTGAATTGATTTACTGTATTATAAATGTTTTCTGAGAGGCAAGAGGGAGAAGCAATGATAATAACAAGAGGTGGCAAGGCGATGAAAGAGAGAAAGCAAGATTTATATTTTATATAAAAATGGGGGGTGTGCCAGCCTGCGAACCCAAGGGTCACCAGTTCAATTCCCAGTCAGGGCACATACCAGGGTTGCAGGCCAGGTCCCCAGCTAGAGGCAGGTGAAAGGCAATCATACATTGATGTTTCTCTCCCTTTCTCCCTCCCTCTCTTCCTCTCTCTCTCTAAAAATAATTGTGACGGACCAGCCATCCCTGGATTACGCACCGGGTTTGGACAGTGGAGGATGCAAGAAAAAGAGAGGACCCAAAGTTGGGGTCGGGAGGCTCGCCCAAGCCACGAGTCCCATTTATTAATCACACTAAGCTTATATGCAGGTATTACTGGCAACTGCTCAACTGAAACCAGGAAGCTAAGCTAGCCGCAGGGAACAAGGCATGGCACACTTGCTACTTTCCATGCTTCATGGGCTACGGGGTAAACACACTGGGCTGACTCCCTATACACCATGTCTGTTCTGGGTCCACTTGGCACTAGGGCTGGCCTTGCCAAAAGCCCTTTTCTGCTAGCTGGGCCTTGCCAAACAGACTAACAGTCCCTAACATGTAGTCTGTCTTCTTTCTGTTCTCTTGCCAGTCACCATCCAAGCAGGCTGCTGAGCCCTCCAACAAGTACAAGTAGAACTGCGTGCCATGCGATTAAGAAATAAAGAAGGGGGACATACCTGGGGGAGAGTGAGGGGGAAGGCACTGGCATGTTCTAGAGAGAGAGAAAAAGAGAGAGCAGGAGCAACCATGGGGGTAAGGGTAGAGAAGGGAGTAGGGAAAGGCTCAAGAGAGAGCCACTCTCATGACTATATATTTTTTTTTTTTGGCTTTTTTAGGTGGGATGGTCAATTAAAGATTCCTTTTTCCCACCCCTCCAGATTTATTGAGATATAGTTGATAAAAATTGTACATATTTAAGTTGTTCGAGATGTCTTCGTATATGTATACTTCATGACTATATTTTTTATTGTTCTACTACATTGTCCCAGTTTTCCCCCATTGCTTTCCTCTGCCCTGCTCACCCAGTCAGGCCCCACCCTGTTGTCCGTGTCTGTGGGTCATTTATATGTGGGTCATGTATATGTTCCTTCACTAGATCCTTCCCCTTCTTTCCCCCTTCTTCCCACCCCCTCCCCCCTAATTACTTAGTCTTTTTCTTGTCTCCATGCCTCTAGTTCTATTTTGCTCATTTGTTTCTTTTGTTCATTATGTTCCTCTTATAGCTGAAATGATATGGTATTTACTTTTTACTTCATGGTTTATTTCACTTAGCAAAATACTCTCCAGTTCCATCCATGCTGTAGTGAAAGGTAGGAGTTCTTTCTTTCTGCTGTGTAATATTACATGTGTAAATGTATCACAGTTTTTTGATCCACTCATTTACTAATGAGCACGTAGGCTGTTGTAAATAACACTGCTATGACCATAGGGGTGCATAGGTTCTTTTGTTTACAGATTCTTTGGGTATAATCTCAGCAGTGGAATTGCTGGGTCAACAAGCAGTTCCATATTTAGTTTTTAGTGGGAAATTACATACTATTTTCTACAGTGGCTGCACCATTCTGCATTCCTACCAACACTGTACTAGGATTCCCTTTTCTCCATCTTTGCCAGCACTTGTTTAGTGTTGATTTGTTAATGATGGCCATTCTGACAGGTGTGAGGTGGTATTTCATTGTGGTTTTAATTGCATCTCTTTGAAGGCTAGTGATGTTGAGCATTCTTTCATTATGTCTATGGGCCCTTTGTATGTCCTCCTTCAAGAAGTGCCTGTTCAGGTCCTTTGCCCATTTTTTAATTGGCTAGTTTGTCTTGCCGGTATTGAGTTGTATGGGTTCTTTATATTTTTTTTTAGATCAAACCCTTGTCCAAGGTATCATTGGCAAATAAGTTTTCTCACAGGGTTGGTTCCCTTTCCATTTTTTATTTATGTTTTTGTTTTGGTTCCCTTTTCATTTTGATTAAGTTTTTCTTTAGTTGTGCAGAAGCTTTTTATGTTGATCTAGTCCCATCTGTTTATTTGTTTATTCCTTGCCCTAGAGGTTATATCAGCAAAAATTTTGCTTTGTGGGATATCTGAAATTTTACTGCCTATGTTTTCCTCTAAAACTTCTATGGTGTTACAGCTTAGTTAAGTCTTTTATCCATTTTAAGTTTATCCCGATGTATGGTGTAAGTTGGTGGTCTAGTTTCATTTCTTTGTGCGTCCCTGTCCAGTTCTATTAACACCATTTATTAAAGAGGCTATTTTTAACTCCATTTTATGCTCCTGCCCCCTTTGTCAAATATTAATTGACAATAGACACATAGGTTTTCTTGGGAGTCTCTATTCTGATCCATTCATTGATCTATATGTCTGTTCTTATGCCATTACCAGACTGTCTTAATAACAGTGACCTTATAATATAGTTTGATATTAGATATTGTGATCCCTCTAACTCTGTTGCTGTTTCTCAAGATTGGTGAAACTGTTCAGGGTTGTTTTTGGTTCCATATAAAATTTTAAAATAGTTCTAAATCTTTGAAGTATGTCATTATATTTTAATAGGGATTGCATTGAATCTATAGATTGCTTTGGGTAGGATGGACATTTTAATAATGTTAAATCTTCCAACTCATGAACAAAGCATATACTTCCATTTATTTATATCTTCCTTAATTTCTTTCTTCAGTGTTCTATAGTTTTCTCAGTACAGGTCTTTTATTTCCTTGGTTAAGTTTATTCCTAGGTGCTTTATTTTTCTCTTTTTGTTGCTGTGGTAAATGAGATTTCTCCCTTAGTTTCTGCTTCTGGTTGGTGTACAAAACGCCTTCAATTTCTGAATATTGACTTTGTATCCTTCTATTTTGCCATATTCACTTATTAAGTCAAGCAGTTTTTTAGTGGTGCCTGTAGGGTTTTCTATGTACATTATCATGCCATCTGCAAATAATGACAGATTTATGTCCTGCTTTCCAATTTGAATGCCTTTTATTTCTTTTTGTTGTTTGATTGCTGTGGCTAGTACTTCCATTATTATGTTGAATAGAAGTGGAGAAAGTGGACACCCATGCCTTGTTGCTCATGTTAGGGGAAAAGCTTTTAGTTTTTGCTCATAGAATATGATGTTGGCTGTGGGTTTCTTATATGTGGCCTTCATTATGTTGAACTATGCTCCTTCCATTCCCATTTGGCTGAGCATTTTTATAATAAGTGGGTACTGGATTTTATTAAGTGCTTTTTATGATCATGTGATTTTTGTCCTTCATTTTATGTGACATGTTATGTTTATTGATTTGAAAATATTAAACCATTCTTGCTTCCTTGGAATGAATACCTCTTTGAAAATGTTCTATGCACATTTGAAAAAATTATATCGTGCTTCTTTGTGATGAAAGGTTTTGTATATATCAGTTAAGTCCATTTAATGTAGAGTGTTGTTAAATGCCACAATATTCTTGTTGATTCTTTGCTTAGAAGATCTATCCATTATTGACAATGGGGTGTTAAAAATGTCCTGTTCGTGTATTACTGTCGATATCTTTCTTGAAATCCACCAAGATTATCCTTACATGTTTGTGTGCTTCTATGTTAGGGGCATATGTTTGTAAGGGTTATATCTTATTGATGGATTATTCCCTTATGTATTATGTAATATCCTTCTTTTTCTCTTCTTATGGCCTTTGTTTTGAAATTTATTTTTTCTGATATAAGTATCGCTACCCCAATTCTTGTTTGTCATGTTTGTTTGCTTGGAATGTTTTTCTCCCATCCCTTCCCTTTCAGTCTGTGCTGATCTTTTGTTCTCAGTTGGGTCTCTTGAGGCAGCATATATATGGGTCTTGTTTTCTTTCTTTCTTTTTTTTTTTTTTTAAGATTTTATTTAATTATTTCTAGAAAGAAGGGAAGGGAGAGGGGCAGAGAGGGAGAAAGACATCAATGTACGGTTGCCTTACACCTGACCCCAGCCACAGATCTGACTGGAGACCTGGCTTGCAACCTTGTTATGTGCCCTGGCTGGGGAATCGAACCTGCGACCTTTGGGTTCGCAGGTCGGCGCCTTACCCACTGTGCTACCAGCCAGGGCCTGGGTCTTGTTTTCTTATCCATTCAGCTACTCTATGTCTTTTGATTAGAGCATTTTATCCATTTAACTTAAGGTTATTATTGATAGATACTTATTCATTATCACTTTTTCCCTTGTACCTGTGTTCCTCTCTCTTTTCTTCATCTTCTTAAAGCAGTCCTGTTAGTATCTCTTGCAATGCTGGTTTGTTGAAGATGTATTTTTTTAGCCTTTTTTTTGGAGGGAGGGGAACTCTTTATTTTACCTTCCATTTTAAATGAGAGCCTCGCTATGTATAGTAGTCTTAGGTCCAGGCCTTTGCTCTTCATTACTTGGTTTATCTCTAGCCCTTCCCTCCTGGGTTGTAGTGTTTCTGTTGAGTAATCAGCTGATAACCTTATCACAGCTCCCTTGTATGTTACTAGCTATTTATCCCTTGCTGCCTTTAAGATTCTCTCTTTATCTTTAAATTTTGTCATTTTTATTACGATGTGTATTGAAGTAGGCCTCTTTGAGTTCATCTTGATTAGGACCCTTTGTACTTCTTGGAGTTGCATGACTTACTCTCTCAAGTTTTCTGGCATTACTTTTTAAACAGGTTTTCTATCCCTTGCTCCTCTTCTTCTTCTTCTGGTATTCCTATGATATGGATATTATTCCTTTCATGTTGTCCTGCAGTTCCTTTAAACCCTCTTCATTCTTTTTGAGTCTTTTTTTCATTTTGTTGCTCTGTCTGGGAATTTTTTTTTCTGCCTTGTTCTCCAGCTTGCTGATTTGATTTTGTGATTCATCTAGCCTGGTCTTAATCCCTTCTACTGTGTTCTTCATTTCAAATATTGTATTCTCGTTTCCCCCAGTCCTTATTGATAATTTCTATGTCCTTTTTCATGCTGGTTAGTTCACCTTAAGTTTCTTGTAGGTTCCCTGGTATTCTTTGCAGTTCTCATTAAGCTTGTTGAGCATCCTTATAACCATTATTTTGAAATCAGTGCCTAACTATTTGCTTGCCTCCATTTCATTTAGCACTCTTTCTGGCGATTCCTCCTTTCCTTTCAATAGGGAGTTTCTTTGTTTCCGTGTTTTAGGTGACTCTTCTTGTTTGTCTCTGCTTCTTGGATTGATCTGTTCTGACTCACTGTCTTCATGGTATGACCTCCTCTGGTAGGAAACCTGTGGGATTAAGTGGTGCAGCCTCCCGACCTCCTGAACTTGATGCTCTTGGGATGCCCTTTATGCTATTTACGTGGGCTCTCTTATCATAATTGGGTTTTGGTTTTTGTTGGGTTGTTCTTTGTTGGGTCCTTCCCTTTGGTTGGCCAAGAGTCACTCTGCCATTGTATGCTGTTGTAACAGGTGCTGCCAGAGCAAAACTAAACAGCCCAGGAAACAAAACACATGCTCAAAAATATTCCCCACTCACAATCACAATCTCAACAGCAACTGAGCAATTATTAATTAAGGTGTAAAGTACCCTGGCTGGTGTGGTTCAAGTGGGTTGAGTACCGCCTGCAAACCAAGTGTCAGTAGTTTGATTCCCAGTCAGGGCACATACCCAGGTTGCAAGCTAAGTCTCCAGCCAGGTCTGTAGCTGGAGGCAGGTGAAAGGTAAACATACACTGATGTTCCTCTCCCTTCCTTCCATCCTCCCATCCCCTCTCTCTAAAAATAATGAATAAAGTCTTTTTTAAAAATTAAAGGCGTAAAATGATTAAGACTATTATAAGAAAGGATAAACTAATATGAGATGACTAATTGAAAGAAAAATGATTTTGATAGGGTAGCAGGAAGAGCATTAATAAGGGTAGGCAATTGAGACAAGATGAAGAGAGAAAAAAAGTGAAATTTACATCATAAATAAAAAAGATAAGGAAGGAGAGGGGATGAAGTAAGAGAAGAGAAATGTATACTGTTTGTTTTAAACAAAAATTTAAAAATATATAGTTGCATATTTTCTTTTATATCACATCATGAAGCACATAATGTGATTGTCCCACCTTTTTTTTTTTTTTAAAACTTTATTTCATTATTTTTAGAAAGAGGGGAAGAGAGAGAGGCAGAGAGGGAGAGAGACATCAATGTATGGTTGCGTTTCACTTGCCTTCAGCCACAGACCTGACTGGAGACCTGGTTTGCAACCTGGTTATGTGCCCAGGCTGGGGAATCGAACCTGCGACCTTTGGGTTCGCAGGCTGGCACCTTACCCACTGCGCTACCAGCCAGGGCTGATTGTCCCACTTTTAATGATGCTAAAATTAATCAGTGGGTTTAGTGTAACATATCTTCCTTGACACATTCATTTTCCTTAATGTACACAGGGAAGCACCACTTTAAGAAAATACTTTAAAAAACTAAACTTAGGAAGGAAAAAGAGGGGTAGGAAATATAATTCAGGGCTCCTGTTACCTTATCTATAAACTATATTGGCTGTATTAGAATTGAATTCCAATTGCCTGTTATAGACCAATGAAGTAAATCTTTACTAGCTCAGGGAAAGGACCTCCTCTATTCTCTTTCCTCAAGGATAGTAGCTTTAAGATTTAGCCTCTTTTCATCTCTGACTTTTTACTAAATTTGGGTAGTTAAGTGACTTGAAGTGTAATGTAGATTGAGAAACAGATCTCAAAATCCCTCCCAAATGAACTAATAAATTTTATGTAACAATAATTCACTTTTTAAACAGGGATCAACTCCACCAGTAACTGTTTTCAAAGGTTCAAAGAAACCTTACTTAAGAGAATGCATTTTGATAATTAACCATGATACTGGAGAATGTCGACTAGAAAAACTCAGTAGCAACATCACTGTAAAAAAAACAAGGTATGTAGTTAACAAGAAGTATTTGATTAAATCATATTAGGGTTATTTCTGTGTGTTACAAAAATGTTTTAACCTTTTTCCAAATTTATATTTGGTGGAAACCCTTAGCCAAAAACATGTAGCTAATTTTTTATATATAAAAGCTGGTTTTGTTTCTGAATATTTTCTATGTGTATATATATGTATACCTTATTTTATATTAGCTGCTTATGTAGGACTGGACTGGAAAGAGCCATTGTATACTCTTCAGCACAATTTCATCTTCATTTGTAAAAGTTTATTGAATAAGTACTAAAAAAGTTTTCTGTGTAAGTATCAAAACTTCTGCATTTTAAATGGAGTAGCATATTTATTAGAAAGGTCAATAAGAGAATATTGCCATCTCGTATCCATTTTTGGAACCAGGAGAGTGCCTTAATTGCCACGTAATATAAGGGACCTGCTGTAAAAGGCATGCAAATAGTATGGACAAAAATTGCTTTAGAAATTAAAGACAGGGAAAAGTTATGGTTGGTTGGAGCATTCAGGGAACCCTTATTGATATAACTTGAGAGGAGATTAGATTAAGGGCTTCCCCAACCATACTTGATAAGAATGACCTTTAGTGCTTATTAAAAATGAGTTCTCAAATTTCAGATTAGGAAGGAGCCTGTGAAGCCCTATTTTGCATTATTTCCTCCTGTATGTGACTTTTATTAGTATGAAAGTTTGAAAACAACTGACTTATTTGATCAACAATTGATTTATTTGATCAGAAAGAACATGAAGATATAAGCAAGGTTTGAAAGCAGAAATATATCTGACTTACTTGGGGCCAATGAATAAAACCTGTTTGACTAGGGCAAAGATTTGTCTCTGTAAGTAATGGAATGTGAGGAATGTGGTTGATAGTGGATTAGAAGTAAGGTCATGAAGGTAGGTTAAAGCTAATGTCTTTGTATTGACTATGATTAGAACATTATCTTAAGGGCTCCATTAACAGTGGTTATATATTACATTTTTTTAAAACTAGGGAGTTCATTTTTTAAATTAAAAGTATTTTGGAGCCCTGGCTGGTGGCTCAATAGATAGGCACCAGCCTGTGAACCAAAGGTTGCTGATTCGATTCCCAGTCAGGGCACATAACCAGGTTGCAAAGCCAGGTCTCCAGCCAGGTCCTTAGCCGGAGGCAGGCGAAAAGCAGCCATACATTGATGTTTCTCTCCCTTTCTTCCTCCCTCCCTGCATTTCTCTCTAAAAATAATGAATGTAATCTTTTTTTTTAATTGGTTTTGAAATATTAACTCACCAAACTGTGTCTAATGAAATTATATGGGAAGCAAAAATACATAAACCACAATTTTGAGAGTAGAAATGAAGAGAAAAGTGAGGTGCTAAATGTTTTGTGAAAGAAGAACTGACAGGATTTGGTGACTGGAAAGAGGAGAGATAGAGGTCAAGCATAATTGTATTATATAGTCTTCTTAAAATAATTGAAAGAAAAGAAAAAGTAAATGAATCTGCTTTAGTAATATGCCTTAAAGTTATGAATGAAAAATGTGACAGTGGTATAATTTTAAAGAAGTGATAATTTTATAATTTAGGGAATACATTTGTAGCTATTATACAGTGTGTACACTTAGGTATATTTCATTTTAAGTATTTGTGTCATTTTTTTTTTCTTACCCAAAGACATTTTTCATTGGTTTTCATTAGAGACAGGGGAAGGGAGCAAGGGGAGAGGAAAGGAGGGGAAGGGAAGGAGGGAGGAAGAGAGAGAGAGAGAGAATGTGAGAGGGAAATGTGAAAGAGAAACATCGACTGGTAAGTAATGATTTAAGTTAATGTTTTTATTCTTGAATACCATTTAAAGATGTCTAGAGAAAAGAATAAGTTGTTAGTTTTATAAACTTTCTAAATTGAAGTTGCTGTTACATTGCCATCATAAGCGTTTTGACCTTTGATATTTTTAACTGCAGAGTTGAAGGAAGCAGTAAAATTCAGTCTCGTGTAGAGCATCAACAGCAACAAATTCGGAACTTGACTAGGATCCCTCCCAATCTTGTAAAACAGCATTCTCCATCTGAAGACAAGATGTCCCCAACATCTTTGATGGATGATATTGAAAGAGGTAAAATCTAAGGCTATATAATGTTTCTTTACAAGAAATGATTAAGAATAAAAGAAGGTGTTCATTTTAATTAACAAGGGAACTAACTAAAGTTTTAGTTTTTTTTTTTTTTTTTATTTTGTGGGGCAGAGTGTAGTTTGTAATTTAGGGTATTATGTAATTATGTATCTATATAAGAGAATTTGTATTTTATTATTTAGGGGGAAAAGTGTTGTATGTAACTGGAGTTTTCTTCTTTTTGACAGTTGTGATGATTCAAATTCAGTTCTTCACAGCATCTCCTGTTGAAGTTCTTTATGCATAGCCAGACTGTAGATGTCTAAGATGTCACCAAAACAATATAGTGAGGAGATATAGTAAGCGGAAGCAGCAAGCAAGTTCTTCTGAATTGCTGCTCACTTCTCAGCAGGAAGGTGTTTCTAGGGAGGCACAGTCCTTTTGAAAGTAAGGAAATTTAAATCTCCGTTTTTATCCTGTAGCTGTAGTTTGGGTGTTGGTGGTAGGAGTAAGACCCTGGTCACCAAATTATATTTGCTTCTACACTTTTCCTTCATAACTTACATGTAGCAATCCAATTCCACTTGTTCCTTTCTAGGCCCAGGAGAGTATTGGTTCCTTAATATATGTGTTCCCTTTACTAGCAGTAATGAAGATAAAAGCTCAGATCCCTTACTGTTAAAGAGATCTTGAATTTTATTAGATCATATCTGTTTCCAAAATGACTTGAATCATAGTGTCATTAATATCCATATATACGGTAAAATACTGGAAAAGAAAATCATGGTATTAAAAGGGAAGAGGAAGCAAATCTGTTAATTAATAAAACATTAAGTTTAGATCTGAGTTTCCTAGTCACTAAGGCAAAAATAAAGATCTAAGTAGCATATTTTGTGTTGTCTGAGATGGGTTCCAAAAAATTAAACATTTTCCTGCTACTAAATTTTAACAGGAGTTCATCATATGGAACTTGTTCTAGGGAGTATTAAATGGTATAGCATTTTCAACAGTAATTTTACAATACAAGAAGTTCCTTTATGTGTCAGTTTTTTTAGCAGAGATCTTAATAAAAACACTGTATTGAAGCATTGTATCATAGAGGATAAGTTAACATGATCCAGACATAAGATCTAACTTGGTATAAGAATGTACACTGTGCCCTGGCTGGTAGCACAGTGGAAAAGGCGCCGGCCTGCAAACCCAAAGGTCGCAGGTTCGATTCCCCAGCCAGGGCACATAACAAGGTTGCCAACCAGGTCTCCAGTCAGGTCTGTGGCTGGAGGCAGGTGAAAAGCAACCATACATTGATGTCTCCCTCTCTGCCTCTCTCCCTTCCCCTCTTTCTAAAAATAATGAAATAAAATCTTTAAAAAAAAAAAA
>PVIW01017169.1:0-14737 GCA_004026585.1 Noctilio leporinus
ATAGCCACAGAGTGAATAGACTTTAATTCGAGAGTAGGGGAGGGTCTTGGATATTTAGGTGGATTGAGGTATGGGGGGGATTAAGAATATGTGATGAGTAACTTTTGCAAAGGATATGTTGAGGCTTAATAGTTCATATTGCTCTCGGTATAATTCAGGTGCTTGAGTTTGGCAGCAATCCCTTTCCTGATGCTGCCTCCTTTTCTTGGTCAGGACTTTACAGTCTATAGTCTATATTGTAGCCAGTCTTGGCGCGTGGCAGGGCCTCTGATTGTCACAGTAGGGCTGATTCTGTGTGTCCGCCCCCAGGTAGGCTGGGCCTTCCGCAGCCTGGCTGGGTTTTAGGGCTGCCGATGTTCTGGAGCCTGGCGGAGTTTCCTGCTCAGGACAGCCCCCAGCACTTCTGCAGGGCAGCCCGCAACTTTGCCAGTCCCTGTGACGACTGGCCCCACCCCTGCAGTTCCGGGAGGAGGCCGGGCCTGTGAGTCAACACTGTCCGGGGTCCGCCTACACTGTCCCGCCCTTCCGGGGCGAGCACCACGCCCCCAAGCCAATCAGCTCTCCTCAGAGTCATTTACGCGGCCTCTGTGATGAGCCCCTCCCAGGCGTGGGCGGTGCGGCCTTTGTCTCCAGCACTGGCGGGTTGCCCGCCACAAGTTCCCGGCTTGCAGGCTCTGCGGCTCGCGTTTGGATTTTCCCGCGGAGCCTGGGGGCCTGTGTGGTTGTGCCGGGCTGGGCCTCCCCCCTCGCAGGGGCTTCTAGTTGCTGTTTCCCCAGCGGCCCAGCAGCTCCGTTTTTCGGCCCTCTTGCCGCCCCGGCTGGTGCACTTCCCGCTCCCTGGCTCCGGCTTCCCGCAGGACTCTTCTCCTCCTCCTCTAGCCCCACGCGCCAGGAAACCTCCTCTCCCTGTTGCCGGGGTGAGTCTCCCACACAGTCCCTCCCCTGCAAGAGTTCAATTCCGCGTTCCCTACTGCGTTTGCCCTCGCCGCCCGCACTTCACTGCTGAGACTTCCAGTCGCCAGGGAGCCTGAAACTGGCCCCAGTCAAATGCGCCCCTCTGGGCAGAGCCGCCCCTGCCCAGAGCCGACCTCGGCCCGCCGGCCGGTCGGTCGGGAACGCCTCATCTACTGTCCTGCTGGCCTCCTCTGCCTCTGGGCTGTGCTCCCCTGTGTCCAGATGCTGCCCGTTCCAATCCCCAGGGTCCTGAAGACGTCTCACGCTCCTTATCCTGTCCTCTAGCTGCTCTGGTACTCGAGAACACCATCAGCACTGCTCTCTACCCTGTCGCCATCTTCCCTCCGGAATAACATCTTTAAAGATAAATTTTTAGTCATTTTCACTCCATGGGGGCTGATGTTTTGGCATTGATTATAGTGGCAGAGCTGAAATCTTCCTGACATTTCTTTTTTATGCTATGAAAGTGATCAGATATTCTGAGTATGGCTTCACTTGCTTCAAAAAGTTATATTATTAAGCCCTGGCTGGTGGCACAGTGGGTAAGGTGCTGGCCGGCCTGTGAACCCAAAAGTTGTAGGTTTGATTCCCCAGCCAGGGCACATGACCAGGTTGCAAGCCAGGTCTCCAGCCAGGTCCATAGCTGGAGGCAAGTGAAAGGCAACCATACATGGATGTTTCTCTCCCTCTCTACCTCTCTCCCTTCCCCTCTCTCTAAGAATAATAAATTTTAAAAATCTTTAAAAAAAAGTTATATTATTAATCACACAGTGAGAAAGGACCACTAGAAGTAGGTATAGAGTTTGAAAAAAGAGTAGAAGGGTATTATGATAAAGTTCTACAGCCAAAGTGAGTGAAGAAACACATTCCAGGTCAATCCTAACCCATTTAAATGAACTAGAATTAAAACCAAGTTCTCGGGAACAAATAAACCACAACCTGGAATACAATTTGTCCTTCACCTATCCTTTGTTCAAAAGTCACCTGGTACTGTGAATTGTGCTGTTTTTAAATTTTTAAATGTTTATGATTAATCTTTTCAACTTTTGCTATTGTTTTGGGGAAAATGAGGAATAGACCTACATTCTTTATGGACACATAAATGTATGGATATTAAACATAACATTTGGAAAGACATTAAAATAGCCAATTTCTCTGCCATCATAAAGATGCTCTCATCACATATTTACTCCTTTGTTATTTCTTCTTTACCTTTCTATAATATGCTTAAACACTATGCTAGGCACTGAGATATACAAGCAAATAATGTAAGAGTTTTGTGTTCAGTAAGTTCACATGTAATGCATTGTAACATAAATGCTGTCATTGGAACAGGAACATACAACACAGATGGAGTGAGGTCCTCAGTGAAGCTTTTACAGATCTAAAGTATACATGAGCGCTTCAAACAGAAAAATAAAGAAGGCTTTTCAATGTAGGGATAAGACAGGTAGAATTTAGTTTGACACTTTCCTTGTCAACCATTCTTAAGGGCTTATGTTTTAGTCACTAAAAAGATTTGAAAAGTGGAGCAAAAGTTACATTTTTTACATTTCCATCTGTGAGATGCATTATGTGGGAAAAATCATTTAACATTTGTAGGTCTTATTGTCTTCATTTTTTCTTAAATCTAAAGTGAATCTCTTGTTGGCTGCATATAGATGGGTTTTTTAAAAAATCCATTTAGCCACTGTATGTCTTTTTATTGGAGGATGCAGTCCATTTACATTTAAAATAATTACTGAAAAATATGTGTTTATTGACCTTTATGACTGTTTTCTGACTATTTTTGTAGTTTCTCCATTTCTTCTCTTGCTCTCATGCTTTGTAGTTTGATGACTTTCCTTAGAGGTACACTTCTAGTCCTTTCTCTTAGTCTTTTGTGCATTTACTGTAGGTCTTTGCCTTGTGGTCTCCATGAGGCTTCCTGGTCATCATGAGGTTTGCACAGCACACAGTGACAGGCATTCACCAGGCAGTGAAGGAGAAATCCGTATGTACCACTTTTTAAAGCTGAAACAGCAACACCTGCTCAGCTAATTAAAACATTATATGCTATATCTTCTAAGATGGAAACTTTGCAGAAGCTTGGCCTACTGCTCTGGGGACAAAAAAACAAAAATACAAAAAAACAAAAAAACACTAACCCTTTAAAGAACCCTTTTTCTTTCTTTCTTTTTTAAAAAATATTTTATTTATTATTTCCAGAGAGAGGGGAAGGGAGGCAGAGAAGGAATGTATGGTTGCCTTTAACCTGCCTCCAGCTAAGGACCTGGTGGGAGACCTGGCTGGAGACCTGGCTCGCAACCTGGTTATGTGCCCTGACTAGGGAATTGAACCCACAACCTTTGGGTTTGAAGGCCGGTGCCAATCCACTGTGCCACTAGCCAGGGCTAAAGAACCCTTTATCTTAAGCAGATAAAAACTTTCAACCCCTTATTTTTGTGAAAGACTTAAATCTGATGTAATATTCAAATGTTGATGATTCAGCCTGAAAAACTGAGCATTATGTAATGAAAAATGAGTATTCCATTAATAGATTCCCAATTTCAAAAATAACTAGCTCTAGATTTCTTTTTTATTTTATTTTTAATTATAGTTAACATATAGTATTACTCTAGCTTCAGAAGTACAACACAAGCCCTGGCTGGTAGCACAGTGGTTAAGGAGCCAGCCTGCCAACCCAGAGGTTGCTGGTTCGATTCCCTGGCCAGGGCACATAACCAGGTTGCAAGCCAGGTTTCCAGCCAAATCTGTAGCTGGAGGCAAGTGAAAGGCAACCATACATTGATGTCTCTCTCCCTCTCTGCCTCTATCCCTACCCTCCTCTCTAAAAATAATAAATAAAATCTTTTTAAAAAAGAAATGTATGAGTAAACATATTTCTGCATAGGATATCAAAAAGTTTACTGCCTATATTTTTCTCCAGGACCTTTATGGTGGCACTGTTTATGTTTAAGTCCTTTATCTATCTTGAGTTTATTCTGGTGTATGGTGTAAGTTGGTGGTCTAGTTTTATTTTTTTGCATATTGCTGTCCTGTTCTTCCAACACCATTTGTTGAAGAGACTGTTTTAACTCCGTTTTATGTTCCTTCCCCATTTGTTGAATATTAGTTGACCATAGAGTCCTGGGTTAATTTCTGGGCTCTCTATTCTGTTCCATTGATCTATATGTCTATTCTTATGCCAGTACCAGATAGTTTTGATGACAGTAGCCTTGTAATATTGTTTAAAGTCCAATATTGTGATTCCTCCTAACTTGTTCTTCTTTCTCAAGATTGCTGTGGCTATTTATGGGCATTTTTTGGCTCTATATAAATTTTTGAAGTATATTTTCTATTTCTGTGAAGTCTGTCAAGGGCACAGGAAATAAAAGAACAAATCAACAAGTGGGACTATATCTAATTGAAAAGTTTCTGTTCAGCTAAAGAAAACATCAGCAAAATTCAAAGGGAACCACCTGTATGGGAAAACATAATTGCCAATGATATCTCAGACAAGGGTTTGATCTCCAAAATATATAAAAAACTAATGGGACTCAACACCAGAGAGACAGACAGCCCAATTAAAAAATGGGCAAAGGACCTGAACAGATAACTCATTGAGGAAGATATACAAAGGGCCCAGAGGCATATGAAAGAATGCTCAACATCACTAGTCATCAGAGAGATGCAAATGAAAACCACAATAGATACTACCTCACACCTGTCAGAATGGCAATCATCAACAAATCAACAAACAGCAAGTGTTGGTGAGGATGTGAGGCAAAGGGAACCCTCGTGCACTGTTGGTGGGCATGCAGGTTGGTACAGCCACTGTGGAAAACAGTATGGGGTTTCCTTTAAAAAACTAAAAATGGAACTGCCTTTTGATCCAGCAATTCCACTACTTGGACTATACCCAAAGAATCCTGAAACACCAATTCACAAGAACCTATGTACACCTATGTTCATAGCAGCACTATTTACAATAGCCAAGTGCTGGAAACAGCCTAAGTGCCCCATCAGTGGATGAATGGATCAAAAAACTTTGGTACATTCACACAATGGAATACTACATGGCATGAAAAAAGAAGGAACTCCTACCCTTTGCAACAATTGCAGAAAATTAGCCTACTGCTCTGGGGAAAAACAAACAAACAAACAAACAAACAAAAAAACACTAACCCTTTAAAGAACCCTTTTTCTTTCTTTCTTTCTTTTTTTAAAAATATTTTATTTATTATTTCCAGAGAGAGGGGAAGGAAGAGAGGCAGAGAAGGAATGTATGGTTGCCTTTAACCTGCCTCCAGCTAAGGACCTGGTGGGAGATCCAATTCCTGGATGGAATTGGAGAGTATTATGCTTAGTGAAATAAGCCAGTCAGTGAAGGATAAATACTATATGATCTCACCCATTACAGGACAATAATGAACAAAACTAACAAGCAAAACAGAACCAAATATATGAATACAGTGAATAGGCCTTCTGTGGTTAGGGGGAAGGGGGTTTGAGGGAGGGGGGAGGAAGAGGCAAGGAAGGGAAGCAGTTTAGACAAGAACCTAGTATAAAGGAACCATGGATATGGACAACAGGTGGGATTGACTTCGGGGAGAATGGGTGGGTAGGGAGGGGGACAGAGGGGAGCTAAAAGGGGATGGATGTAATACAACTAGAGTAAAATTAAATGAAAAAAAAGAAATGTAACATAACATTTGACATTTATATAATTTATGAAATGATCACTCAGAGAAGTCTAATAACCACCTGGCACCATACATAATTATGGTATTATTGACTATATACACCCCCATAACAGTTTTTTGTAACTAACAGTTAGTACTTATTAATCCCTTCCTCTTATTCACCCATCCTCTCAAATTCTCATCCCCAAATCTGGAAACCATCAAAACATTTTCAGTGTTCGAGTTTGTTTCTATTTTCTTTATTCATTTATTTTGTTTTTAGATTCTACATATAAGTGAAATAATATGGTATTTGTCTTTCTCTGACTTAATTTACTCAGAGCAATACTTTCTTGGTTTCTTCATGTTGCAGATGTTAAAATTTCTTTCTTTCTTATAGTTGAGTAATATTTCATTGTATCTATGTGCCACCTGTTTTTTCAAGTATATTTTACTGATTATGCTCTTACAGTTATCCCAATTTCGTTTACCTTTGCCTCCCTCCACCCAGCAATCCCTTTCCCTCCTGCAATCTCACCTCCCTTAGTTCATGTTCATGGATCATTCACATAAGTTCCCTGGCTTCACCCTTCCCTATAATATTCTTAAATTTCCTCTGTCTATCTTGTACTCACCAATTATGCTTCCTAATCCCTCCACCATTTCCCCTGTCTCCCCCTTCTTTCTCCCTGCTGATAACCCTCCAAATGATCTCCATACCTATGATTCTGATCCTAGGTGGTTGTTTGTTTAGTCTGTTTTTATTTTTTATTTTTTCAATTCTGTTTTTGATAGCTGTGAGTTTGCCACCCTTTTGATGTTCATATATATTTTTAAGTAAGTCCCTTTAACATATCATATCACAATGGTTTAGTGATGATGAACTCTAGCATTTCCTTGCCTATGAAGAACTTTATCTGCACTTCCATTCTAAATGATGGCTTTGCTGGAGAGAGTAATCTTGGTTGTAGGTCCTTGCTTTTAATCACTTTGAATACTTCTTGCCAGTCCCCTTTTGCCTGCAAATTTCCTTTTAAATTTCTGAAATTTCTGGTTGCCTCTAGTTCTGAGGTAGATGTATTGCTTCTTGTTGTGGAGGGAGACATAGCGTGTTTACCTTTGCCTCCATCTTGGCCAGAAGTCATTTGGATTCCTGTTTTTGTAGGTTATATTTACTACTAGGATAGTTTCCCTTAAACTTAGTTTTGTATCTCCAATTCTGTGTACCATTTCCTTCTCTTGTGGAGCTGTGAGTGGGACAACCTTGGTATGGTTATTTTTAGGTGATGCGGTGCTGGGGTGAAGATAGCAGGGACTTGAAAAGTCTGATGAGAAACTAGGAGAAAGAATTCCAAAAAAGGAGTGGTTCTAGAGTGATCCCAACATAATATTGCTGGTATTTTAAAATCACTGAGTTGGTTTTGTTCATGATTTGACAACTACATCCTTGGGAACTGTGCTGATGTCAGATAAAAGGTTGTCTGGAACAGTCAGGGAAGTCTACTCAACAGCCGAGCAATAACTCAGAGCCAGATGCTGGCTGAGTGCTCACTGCAAGACTGGGTTAAGGAATATTCCAGTGCTTCCCAGTGATAAATTCTTCAGTTCTTCCAAAACATCATGTTTCAGTGGTTCACTTTAATTTTAAATAAGTGGAAATACACTTACAAGCTTAAACTTAACAATCAATTTTGAAAGAATGAAATTGGTCAAACACTACATCAGCATTTGACATTTATATAATTTATATAAACTATATAATAATTTATATTATTGGAGGCTTGGACCAACATGACTCAGTCATTAAAGTGAAGATTCCATAGACTGGTTAAATTTGATATTTTTATTGTAGCTTAAAAAGTATTGCATGTATTATAGCTAACACAGAAGTAATGGATTATTCTTTGATATATAACATACTGTGAATTTAATTTTATATATAAATAAAATCACAAAATAACCTTTTAATAATGATGATATTGTACAATTTGGTTAAAAGTTGGTGGGTGGAGAAATCAAATGAATATGATTGGCAAAGAACTAGAAGGTACTTTATAGTGTACACAATTTTAACTTAAATTTTTTTAATGATATAATTTTTGTGAGAATGAGCCAGATATTTTACCTTAATCATCTAAAAGGCAAAGTATTTTCTCCTGATATTACCTCACTATTCATGAGGTGAGGTAACCTCAATTCAAAAACAGTGAAAAAAGGGCAAAAGTACATGGAGCCCTATTGAAATTCATGTTCAACCTATTTATAAATTCAGGGCAAAATTCAGCATACACACCTACCTACCTTAAATTCAGATCCATTTACTTCATTCAACTTAGATTAAAATATAAAGTAATACCATAATGTTATCAACAACTATTTTATTTTATTTTTTTTATTGAGGTACACCTGACATACACTTTCATATTAGTTTTGGGTGCACAACATAATAATTCAATATTTGTATATATTGTGAAATTATCTCTACAATGGCTAGTTAATATTCATCACCATACATAATTACAATTTATTTTCTCAGCAACTTTCAAATATCCAACACAATGATATTAACTATAGTTGCCATGCTGTACATATTATGCCCATGGCTTATTTATTTTATAACTGTAAGTTTCTTCCTATTGATTCCTTCACCCATTTTGCCCAACCCCCAACCCCTGCCTCTGGCAACCACCAATCGGTTCTCTGTATCCATGAGCTGGGAAATGTTTTTAGATTCCATATATAAGTGGGTTTATTTGTCTTTCTCTCTCTGACTTATTTCACTCAAGACCCATCCATGTTCTTGCAATTAGCAAGGTTTTCTTCTTTTTGTGGCTGAATAATATTCTCATATTTTGTTTACCCATTTATCAGTCATTGGAAACAGGTTATTTCCATATATTGACCATTGTAAATAATGCAGCAATAAATATGTAAATGCTTATATCTTTTCACATTGGTATTTTCACTTTTTCCACATAAAGGCTCAGAGTGGAACTGCTGACTTATATGATATTATATTTTTAATAATTTGAGGAATATCCCTACTGTTTTTTATAGTGATTGCACCAATTTATATTCCCAAAAAGAATGCACAAGAATTCCCTACTGTCCATATCCTTGCCAACACTTGTATTTATTGTCTTTTTGATAATAACCATTATAACAGGTGTGGGGGTGACATTTCATTGTGGTTTTGACTTATATTTCCCTGATAATAAGTGATGTCAAACATCTTTTTTTGTACATGTTGGCCATCTGTATGTCTTCCTTAGAAAAAAGTCTCTTTGGATCCTCTGCCCATTTTTAAATAAAAAAATTTTTTGCAATTGACTTATGAGTACCTTATGTATTTTTTAATACTGACTCCTTATTAGACAGAGATTGACTTGCAAATATTTTCTCCCATTTAATAAGCTGGCTTTCCATTTGCTGATGGTTTCTTAGGCTATGAAGAAGGTTTTAGTTTAATGTAACCTGCTTTTTTACTTTTGCATTTGTTGCCTTTACTTTTGGTATAAAATATAAAAATGCATCACCAAAACCAATGTCAAGAAGTTTGTCATCTATGTTTTCTTCTAAGAGTTTTATGGTTTCAGGTCTTATATTCAAGTCCTTGATCAATTTTGAGGGTTTTTTCATATACAGTATAAGATGGTGGTTCATTTTCATTCCTTTGCATAGACCTATCCAGTTTTCCCAACATTTATCAAAGAGATAGTCTGTTAGTTGTTGTACATTCCAGGCTCCTATGTAGTAAATTGATTGACCATATATGAAGTCTGTTCCAAAAGTATCAGCTGTGCAAACTGTTTTAATTGTATTGACATTGGCTCTGTACTTTCAGGACAAACTTCAGATCATGAATTATTTTTGGACTATTCTGTTCCATTGATATAAATGACTATTTTGATGCCAGTACCATACTGTTTTTTATTGTTACAGCTTTGTAAGAAGCTGTGGACTTTTGAGTTTTTACTCACTGAGATTAAATAAAAACATACTGGATTAAGATCCTCAACAATGAAACTCAATTTGAAGTCACTCTAATAATGTGCTTGTAGTGAACTTTCTTCTCTTCCTTTTTTTCTTCATCATCATCCTAATACATTAGTATATAACATTATTTGCAGCAGTTTATGGGATATAAATAAACATTAAAACAATCTTTGCAGTTTTAAAGTATAAATGGATTTTCAGTTTGTATTTTCAGAAAGAGGGCAGAAACAGAACATTTAGCACTTATGAGGTGCTAGATTTTATAGCTTGTAAGAAACACATTGTCCCATTTTACACAATAATTTTGAAAGAGGCTAAATTGCTTGATGACACATAGCTGGCAAGGGTTGGTAAATCAGAAATCAAATTTCATTTTGGTAAAAAACTATATGACTCAACAACAGGAAGACAAACAGTCTGATTAAAAAATGGGCAATGGATAGGAATAGATACTTCTCCAAGAGGACGTACAGATGGCTCATAGGTACATGGAAAGATGATTAACATCACTAATAATCACAGAAGAGCAAGTTAAAACCACCATGAAATATCATCTCACACCAGTCAGTAAGGCTATTATCAATAAATCAACAAACAACAAGTGTAGTTAAAAATGTAGGGAAAAGGGAAACTTTTTGCATTGTTGGTGGGAATGCAGATTGGTGCAGCCACTGTGGAAAGCAGTATGGAGATACCCTAAAAATTTAAAAATGGACCTGTCTTTTGATCTAGTGACCCTACTTCTGGAAATATATCCAAAGAAACCCAAAACACTAATTTGAAAGAACATTAGAACCCCATGTTCATTGCAGTGTTATTTATAATAACTAAGACCTGGGAACAGCCCAAGTGCTCATTAGTAGGTTAGTGGATAAGGAAGCTGTGGTACATTTACACATGGAATATTATGTGGCCATAAAAAAGAAAGAAATCTTACCTTTTGTAGCAGCATGGAAGGGTCTGGAGATTATTATGCTAAGTGAAATAAGCTAGTCAGAGAAAGACAAATACCATATGCTCTCACTTGTATGTGGAATCTAATGAACAAAGTAAACTGATAAAAAAAACAGAGGCATAGGTACATAGAACAGGCTGACAGCTGGGAGAAGGGATGGGGAAGGGGGCACTGGAAGAAAGGACATGGGAGGATAAGCCAAATAATATATATGCATAACCCATAGACACAAACAGGGTGGTAATGACCACAGGGAAGAGGGCAGGGGAATGGGAACCCCACTACAATAAAAGTAAAGAAAAAAAAAAGCATTCTGGCTAATTCTAAAACCTGTGCACTGCCCCTATGTCACCCAGCTTTCCATGTGATTTCAATGGCTAGATAAATTTGCAAACAGTATCTTACATCTGTTGATAGTGCCAAATGATTTTAACCAGAAAAAAAGTCTGTGAAAAATATTTGATGTCTATTGTAAAGAAATACCTGCAGCTACTTTGAAACTTAAGAAAGGATTATGAGCAACATGTCTTCATAAATGGTTGGAAGTAGAGCATGAAGGGGGCTACATCTAACACCGCTATAGGGAAGGGCTTTGAGGCAATGTTCAGTACTGTAGATTATGACTCAATATATCAGTAACCCCCGTATAACATAGTGCTTTTATAACACAGTTTCGTTCTAACACAGTTTGACAATTGGTGGAAACCCTTGTACGACATGGGATCCTAGAACATGGTTTCACCCTAACATGATTTGAGAATTAGAGAAATCCCTGAACAATGTGGAGTGTAATAAGAGCTTTTAAGAGCAAAAAATTTCTCATTCAAAATTAAGGAAATCCCCGAACAATACAAAACATAAGGGCTTTTAAGAGCAAAGATATCTCATTTGAAATTAACGAAATTTATAAAGACCTCTCAGCTAAAAGCGAGCAATCTAAACTAACAGATTTTTTGCAAAAAGTACAGGATAGAAGTCAAGATAATTCTAAAGAAAGTTCAGAGGATGAAGATATCTTGTCAAAAAGAAAATGCCTTTGATTAATGGTGCTTGGTAGTGATGATGAAGAAAATATTATTTAATACATTTTAATATGTTACACTTTTGGTGAAAGTTGCTTTAATAAGGATATTTCTCTTAATTATAAAAATATAATAGTATGTTTTAAAAAGTTTTGGAACCTAATCCCATTTTTTGTACTAGTTCTTTGTTTTGTACAACACAGAATTGCACAACACAGCATTTTTAGGAACTTAACAACCATTTCATATGGGGTGGGGGGGGTGTTGGTTATTAAATGGGAATAGAATTTCTTGCTCTTTTCCAACCCTTTTTGAGAGAGATGAATTGTCTAAAATGTGCTTTGAGCTGAATAGAGATTTTTAGTTAATAGAAAAATTATCTTTTATTTATCCCCACTGTCAAAAGGACCTGCCTGGTGCCCGGTTGGCCCTTGGTATTTTTCCTAGCTAGTAATACCAGATCATAATGTTGATTAGAAAGCATATGTACCACTTTCCTACTTGTTAAAATGAATAACGAATGGAAGTATTACAGGAAGGAGGCACTAACATGTTAAAGTATAATATTACTCTGTCAGCAGTTGTATACACAATACTTTTCATAGTCAGTGATTAACAGGTCAATCAGTGGTTTAGGTCTATTATCCACAATTTATAAATAAAGAAGGCAGACTCTGAAGTGTTCAGTAATTGTCCAGAGTTATGTAGTTATGTAACTTGATGTAGGACTAGAAACCAAATTCAAGCTTGCCTGCCTTCAAAGCTCATAATCTATACAGACTTTGGGAATTTGGAGTGCGCCATGTGACTTTTTTACTGTCCTTCCTCATTCTCCTGCTCATGAGTCTTTCACTCAATTCCCTGAACCCTCAATTGCAGGGGACGGTAATGGCTGATGTCAAAAGCTAAGACTGAGTGCTGGCAAAGCCACACTTGATTGCTTGCATCTGCAAAGCAGAAGCAGGCCAGCAGCTGATGGCAGCCAGAACCAGCATGGGTGAAGGGAATAGATAACTGCAAGCTTCAGCTGAATGCTGCTGTGACTGTTGCAGAAGAAACATTTATCATTTAGATAGTCTGGGAATGGGACAATCTTTGTTCCCTTAAGCCTGCAAAACCTCCTTGAGCTTTATCTGACCAACCCCTATAAAATAAATGCAGAGACAATATTCATGGTCATTGTCTGTGCATCCAAGGGCAATGCTCTACCTGGCCACCCCCCCTTTTATCTAAACTGTGTTGTGTCTATCCCAATATCCTGTTGCCCCCACTTAGGGACCTCCCCTCTACAGGGGTCGTGGCACCCAATGGCCCTTAAACTGCTTAGGGCTTTCTTGTCTTCTTTTTTGTTCAAGTTTATTTTATTTATTATTGTTGTATTACAGTTGTTTCATTTTTTCCCCTTTGCTCTCCCCTGTACCCCTCCCTAAGTCAATCTCCAGCTCCTTGCCCACGTCCATGGGTCCTCCTTGCTAGCTCCTCATCTGATCCCTTCCCCTGTTTTCCCACTTCTCCCCCTCTCCCTTAGTAACCATCATTTTGCTCCTCTTTTTCCCCCCTAGTGTCTCTTGTTTCTTTTTTTAAAAAACTTTTTATTTTTATTTTTTAAAGATTTTATTTCATTATTTTTAGAAAGAGGGGAAGGGAGAGAGGCAGAGAGGGAGAGAGACATCAATGTGTGGTTGCTTTTCACCTGTCTCCAGCCACAGACCTGACTGGAGACCTGGTTTGCAACCTTGTTATGTGCCCTGGCTGGGGAATCGAACCTGCGACCTTTGGGTTCGCAGGCCAGCGCGTTGTCCACTATGCTACCAGCCAGGGCTTCTTTCTGCTCATCTGTACTTTTTATTCCTGTTAGTCTCCTGTATTAAGTGAGAACATATGGTATTTAACTTTTGCTGCCTGGCTTATTTCACTAAGCATGATACTCTTCCATTCCACCCATGGTATTGCAAATGGGAGAAGTTCCTTCTTTCTTTCTGCTTCATAGAACTCCATTGTGTAAATGTACCACAGTTTTTTTGATCCATTCATCCACTGAAAGGCATTTAGGCTGCTTCCAGCACTTGGCTATTGTAAATAACACTGCTATGAATATAGGGGTGTATAGATTCTTCTGAATTGGTGTTTCAGGATTCTTCAGGTATAAACCTAGCAGTGGAATCACTGGGTTATAGGGTAGTTCAATTCTTAGTTTTTTGAGGAAATTTCATACTGTTTTCCATAGTGGCTGCACCAGTCTGCATTCCCACCAGCAGTGCACCAGGGTTCCCTTTTCTCCACATCCTCACCACCACTTGTTGATTTGTTGATGATTGACATTCTGACAGGTGTGAGGTGGTATCTCGTTGTAGTTTTAATTTGCATCTCTCTGATGGCTAGTGATATTGAGCATTCGTTCATGTGCTTATGGGCCCTTTGTATGTCTTTCTTGGAGAAGTGTCTGTTCAGGTCCTTTGCCCAGTTTTTTTTTTTTTTTAATTTTATTGTTGTTGTATTACATCCATCCCCTTTTTGCTCCCCACTGTCTCCCTCCCCACCCACCCAAAGTCAATCCTACCTGTTGTCCATGTCCATGGTTCCTTTATACTAGGTTCTTGTCTAAACTCATCCCCTTTCTTGCCTCTGTCTCCCCACTTCCCCCTCCTCCCAACCCCTTTCCCCTGACCACTGAAGGCCTATTCCTTGTGTTCATATATTTGGTTCTGTTTCACTTGTTGTTAGTTTTCCTCATTATTGTCCCGTAATGGGTGAGATCATATGATGTTTGTCCTTCACTGACTGGCTTATTTCACTAAGTATAATACTCCCCAGTTCCATCCATGTTGTTGCAAAGGGTACAAGTTCCTTCTTTCTTTCTGCTATATAGATTTCTATTATGTAAATGTACCAAAGTTTTTTGATCCAATCATCCACTGATGGGCACTTAGGCTGTTTCCAGCACTTAGCTATTGTAAATAGTGCCGCTATGAACATAGGTGTGCATAGGTTCTTATGAATTGGTGTTTCAGGATTCTTTGGGTATAGTCCAAGTAGTAGAATTGCTGGATCAAAAGGCAGTTCCATTTTTAGTTTTTTAAGGAAACCCCATACTGTTTTCCACAGTGGCTGCACCAGCCTACATTCCCACCAACAGTGTATGAGGG
>PVIW01017170.1:0-14735 GCA_004026585.1 Noctilio leporinus
GTCTTTCTTAAAGTCTTCCAAGATTTTCCTTATATATTTCAGAGCTCCTATGTTGGGTGCGTATATGTTTATCAGAGTTATTTCTTCTTGATGGATTGTTCCCTTAAGTATTATGAAATGTCCATCTTTGTCCCTTTTTATGGCCTTCATTGTAAAATCTATTTTGTCTGAAATCAGTATTGCTACTCCAGCTTTTTTTGTGTGTCCATTTGCTTGATATATATTTTTCCATTCCTTCACTCTCAATCTGTGAATCTGTGTCGATCTTTTGTTCTGAGGTGGGTCTCCTGAAGACAGCATATATATGGGTCATGTTGTCTTATCCATTCGGCTACCCTATGTCTTTTGATTGGTGCATTTAATCCATTTACATTGAAGGCTATTATTGATTGATACTTATTCATTGCCATTTTCTCCCTTTGTGTCTGTATTCCTCTTTGGGTTTCTCTGTTTCTTCATTTTATTTGTTTACTTATTTTTATAGCAGACCCTTTAGCATTTCTTGCAATGCTTGTTTGGTAGAGGTGTATCCTTTCAGTCTTTTATTGTCTGGGAAGCTCCTTATTTCTCCTTCTATCTTGAATGAGAGCCTTGCTGGGTAGAGTATTCTTGGTTGCAGGCCTTTGTTTACCATGACTTGAAATACTTTTTGCCATTCCCTTCTGGCTTGAATTGTTTCTGTTGAATAATCATTTGATAACCGTATTGGTGCCCCTTTGTATGTTATTTGTCTTTTCTCTCTTGATGCTTTTAGGATTCTCTCTTTGTCTTCGAAATATGCCATTTTAATAATAATGTGCCTTGGTGTTGGTCTGTTTGGGTTGATCCTCATTGGGACCCTCTGTGCTTCCTGAACTGGATTCATGTTTTCACTCATCATGTTAGGGAAATTTTCTATCATGACTTTTTTGAACAGGTTTTCCATTCCTTGTTTTTCTTCTCCTTCTGGTATCCCTATGATGTGGATGTTGTTATATTTCATGTTGTCCTGCAGCTCTCTTAACCCTTCTTCAGTCTTGTTCAGCCTTTTTTTATTCTCTTGTACTGTCTTGGAGTATTTGTCTACATTATCCTCCAACTCGCTGATCTGGTCCTCTGCTTCTTCTAGCCTACTGTTGATTCCTTCTACTGTATTCTTCAAATCAGAAATTGTATTCTTCATTTCCCCCTGGCACTTATTGATAGTTTCCATGTCCTTTTTCATGCTGCTGTAGTTCTCAGTAAGTTCCTTGTAACTTCCCTGGAGTTCTTTGTAATTTCCCTGGAGTTTTTTGTAATTTCCCTGGAGTTCTTTGTAATTTCCCTGGAATTCTTTGTAGTTCTCCTGGAGTTCTTCACAGTTTTCTTTGATGTGGCTGAGCTCACTGAGCTTCTCTATCATCATTCTTTTGAATTCCTTATCTGATATTCCAGGTGCCTCTATTTCATTTTGTGTTCTTTCTGGGGATTCTTCCTTACCTTTTGGTGATGGACTGATTCTTTTTTCCCCCATTTTGGGTGTCTGTTATTTCTTGCTCTTTATTTATTTATTTATTTATGTTTCCTTGGGTTAACCTGCTTTGCTTCCTTGCCTTAGTTGAGCACCCTTCTGTGATAGGAGATTTGTGGAGTTCAATGTTGCCGTCTCCCAGATTTTCTCCACTTGCTGTTCTTGGTGTGTCCTTTATTTGGGCTGTCTGGTTGTATTCTGGGCTTGTGGGCTTTTAGCAGAAACACAAACAAAAACAAAAAACAAAAAACAAAAACAAAAACAAACAAACAAAAAACCCAATAACAAAATGCCAAACCAAACCAAACCAAACAAACAAAAATAAAATTGCAAAAGGAAAGAAGAAATAAAAATGATAATAATAATAAGAAGAAAGGGTTTAGATGGCTGTTCACCCTTAATAATCCCTAACTGGTCCAGATGGAGCCTAGACCTGAGGGCTTTTAGCAGAGGAAAAAAGAAAAAGAAAAAGAAAGAAAGAAGAAAAGGTAGAAAGTCACAAGAGAAAGAGAAATCAATATTAATAAAGAATAGGTTTAGGTGTCTGTTCACCCTTTATGGTCTCTTGTTTGGTCCAGGTGGAGCTAGGACCAGTGGGTCTTATTAAGGAGAAAAGAAAGGAGAAAGAAAGAAAGAAAAAAAAAAAAAAAAAAAAAAAAAAAAAAAAAAAAAAAAAAAAAAAAAAAAAAAAAAAAAAAAAAAAAAAAAAAAAAAAAAAAAGGATGGGGGAGAAAGTCACAAGACAAAGAGAAATCAATATTAATAAAGAAAGGTTTTAGCTATGTGTCCCCCTTTTATGATTTCTGATTGTTCCAGGTGGATCCAGAACCTGTGGGCTTTACCAGGAAGAAAAGGAAAAGAAAAAGAAAAAATAAAAAAAAAAAAAGAGGAAGGAAGAAAAGAATAAAGAAAGGGTTTAGAAAGGCTGGGGAAGGGAGGAATACTTAGATTGAGGACTGGGAATGCGTTATAGCCACAGAGTGAGTAGACTTTAATTTGAGAGTAGGGGGAGGGTCTTGGGTATTTAGGTGGATTGAGGTATGGGGGGAATTAAGAATATGTGAGAATTAACTTTTGAAAATGATATGTTGGGGATTAATAGTTCATATTGCTCTCGGTATAACTCAGGTGCTTGAGATTAGCAGCAATCCCTTTCCTGAGGCTGCCTCTTTTTCTTGATCAGGACTTTACAGTCTATAGTCTATATTCTAGCCGGTCTTGGTGCATGGCAGGGCCTCTGATTGTCACAGTCAGGGCTGATTCTGAGTGTCTGCCCCCAGGTAGGCTGGGCCTTCCGCAGCCTGGCTGGTTTTTAGGGCTGACGGTATTCTATAGCCCGCAGGGTGTCCCCTCCCACTCCTGGCGGAGGTTCCTGCCCATGAAGAGCACCCAGCACCCCTGCAGGGCAGCCCGCAACTTCGCTGGTCCCTGTGTCAACTGGCCCCGCCCTGCAGTTCCCGGAGGAGGCCACCCCTGTCCGTCAACACTGTCTGGGGTCCGCCTACACTGTCCCGCCCTTCCGGGGCAGGCACCACTCCTCCAAGCCAACCAGCTCTCTGAAGAGCCCTTAATGCGGCCTCTGTGTTGAGCCCCTCCCAGGCGTGGGCGGTGCGGCCTTTGTCTCAGGCATTGGGCAGGTCAGTTGCCCCCGCTACTATTTCCGGCTCGCCAGCTTGCCGTTTGGTGTTTCAGCGGATCCTGGGGCCTGTGTGGTTGCATAGGGCTGGGCCTCCCCCCTTGCAGGGGCTTCTAGCTGCTGTTTCCCCGGTTGCCCAGCAGCTCCGTTTTCGGCCCTCTCGCCGCCCCGCCGGTGCACTTCCAGCTCCCTGGCTCCGGCTTCCCACAGGACTCTTCTCCTCCGCCTCTAGCCCAGCGAGGAGCCTCCTCTCCCTGTTGCCGGAGTGAGTCTCTCACACAGTCCCTCCCCTGCAAGAGTTCAATTCTGCGTTCCCTACGGCATTTGCCCTCGCTGCCCGCACTTCACTGTTGAGACTTCCAGTCACCAGGGAGCCCGGACCTGGCCTCGGTCAAATGCACCCCTCTGGGCAGAGCCACCCCTGCCCACAGCCGACCTCAGCCCGCCAGCTGGTCAGTCGGGAATGCCTCACCTACTGTCCTGCTGGCCTCCTCTGCCTCTGGGCTGTGCTCCCCTGTGTCCAGATGCTGCCCGCTCCAATTCCTAGGGTCCTGAAGACGTCTCACACTCCCTATCTTGTCCTCTAGCTGCTTTGGTACTCGAGAACACCATCAGCACTGCTCTCTACTCTGTCGCCATCTTCCCTCTTGATCCCAGCTTCAATTTTTGACTCTCAACTCTTACTATTTTCTGAAGTGAGGCATAGGTAACCAACCACAAAACAAAAAAGGGAAACAAATTAAACACCTGTGTTCCACTTAAATTATATTTTGATTAGTTAAGTTAGAGTTTATGTACAATGTATTAATTTCAGGTGTACAATAAAGTGATCACCACAAGTCTAGTTACTTACAAAGTTCTTATATTATTGACTGAATTCCTTATGCTGCATATTATATTTCTATGACATATATTTTATAACTAAAAGTTTGTATCTCTCCATCTCTTTCACCTTTTTTACCTTTCCTCCCACTCTCCTCCCTTCTGGCAGCCATCAGTTTTTCCTCTTTACTATGCATCTGTTTCTGTTTCTGTTTTTGTTTTGTTTTGTTTTGCTCATTTTATTTTTTAGATTACACACATAAGTGAAATCATACAGTATTTGTCTTTGTCTGAATTATTTCACTACAAGATTATACCATCTTGTAGGACCTTCTTAGGACAAGATTTTATTCTTTTGTTGTTGTTATTGTTGAATCATATTCTATTGTATGTACCACATCTTCTTTATCCAGTCACCCATTGATAAACACATAGGTTACTTCTGTACCTTGGTTATTGTAAATAATGCTGCAATGGAAACAGAGGGTCCACAGAACCTTTGAAATTAGTATTTTTGTTTTCTTCAGATAAATGCCCAGAAGTAGAATTGCTAGTTTGTATTGTAGTTCTGTTTTTAATTTTTTGAGCAACCTCCACACTGTTTTCCATAGTAGCTGCACCAATTGACTGTCCCACTAACAATGCAAGATGTTTCCTTTCCTCCATATCTTTGACTACACTTGTTATCTCATCTTTTTGATAATAGCCATTCTATCAGAAGTAGTGTGATATTTCATTGTGGTTTTGATTTGCATTTTCTTGATGATTAGTGATGTTGGTTTGAGCACCTTTTCAAGTACCTGTTGGCCATTTGATTGTCTTCTTTGGTGAACTATCTAGGTCCTCTGCCCATCTTTAATCAGATTGTTGAATTCTTTTATGTTGAGTAATATGAGTTCTTTATACATTCTGGCTATTAACCCCTTATCCAATGTATCATTTGTGATACATTGTGGGAATATCTCCCATTCAGTGGGTTGTCTTTTCATTTTGAAAATGGTTTTCATTGCTGTGCAAAACTTTGTCCTTTTGATGTAGTTAATTTTACTAATCTTTTGTTGCTTTTGCCCAAAGAGACATATCCAAAAATATGTTGCTAAGACTGATGTCAAAAACTTTGCTGCCTATGTTTTTTTCTACTTTTATGGTTTCATATCTCATACTTAAATCTTTATTTGAGTTTTTTACTTTATTTTTTTACATAGTGTCAGAAAGTGGCCTACTTTTTTTTTGCTTTTGCATTTATCTGTTCAGTTTTCCCAATACCATTTATTTCCCAATGTATGTCCTTCTTCCTTTATCATAGATTAATTAACCATATAAATTTATTTCTGGGGTTTCTATTCTGTTCCATTGAACTGTCTCTTTTTGTGATAGTACCAGACTGTTTTGATTATTATAGCTTTGTAGTAAAGTTTGAAATCAGGAATGGGGATACCTTCAACTTTGTTGTTTCTCAAGATTGCTTTTCCTAGTAGGGTCTTTTGTAGTTCTAAGTTTAAGGATTGATTGTTCTAGTTCTGTGAAAAATCCCATTGATATTTTTGATAGGGATGTATTGAATCTGTAGATTGCTTTGGGTAGTATGGTCATTTTACTAATATTAATTTGTTCTATCCATGAGCAAAGTATATGCTTCTATTTATCTTATAGTTTTCAAAGTATAGATTTTTTGTCACATGTTAAATCTATTCCTAGGTATTTTATTATTTTTTATGTAAATATAAATGTGATTGTTCTCTTGATTTCTCTTCCTGATCGTTTATTATTTGTATGTAGAAATGCAACAGATTTCTATATATATTGGTAGTGTATCCTGCAATTTTACTGAATTTCTTTATTATTACTAATAGTATTTTGGGGGGTAGAGTCTTTGGGGTTGCTATATATAGAATCATGTCATCTGCAAATAATAACAGTTTTATTTCTTTCGTACTATTTTTTAATTTCCTTTTTTCTATGATTGCTATGGTTAGGACTTCCAATACTGTGTTGAACAGAAGTGCTGAGAGTGGGCATCCTTGTCTTGTTTCTAATCTTAGGGAAACATATTTCAGTTTTCCATCACTGATTATATGTCAGCTCTGGATTTCACATAATGGCCTTTATTATGTTGAGGTATGTTCCCTCTATACCCATTTTATTGTGTTTTAAATTTTTTCAAATACTTTTTCAGCATCTATTGAGGTAATTGTATGATTTTTATCCTTTATTTTATGTGGCATATTATGCTTATTGATTTGTGGATATTGAAATATCCTTATATCCCAGCAATATGTCCCACTGGATCACAGTATATGGTTCTTCTAATGTATTGTTGGATTTGGTTTGCTAATATTTTGTTGAGAATTTTCATAACCATATTCATCAAGGGTATTGGACTGTAATTTTCCTTTTCTTGTAGAGTCTTTTTCTAGTTTTGGTATTAGAGTAATGCTGGCCTTGTAGAATGACTTTGGAGGCATTTATTCTGCTCCAATTTTTGGAATAGTTTGATAAGATAGATAATAATTTTTCTTTAAATGTTTTGTTGAGGCTTCTGGCCAAGATAGAGGTGTAAGTAGACATACTTCACCTCTTCCCATAGCCATAAGGATTACAGTGACTTAAAAACAAAACAAAACAAATTAAAAAAAAAAAAAGAAACAAAAAACTGACAGAAAAATCAAACTTCATGGAATCCAACCGCCAAAGATTTAAATAAGTAATATTCATCCAATGGGTAGGATGAATGGGTAGCTATGGGGAGTCAGGGTGGTGAGGACATGGTGTGGTGGAAGCCAGGCAGTGGCGGGGTGGCAAGGCAGTGGCTGTGGTTGGCTGGATGAGTGGTCATATATTATAAAAGTCAGGAGGGACACCTGGGGAGTGATACCAGCTCCAGGATAGACCTTCCAGCTCACAGTTCCAATGCTGGGAAAATAAGCTTCATGCCTTCTACTGTGGAAAACCAGTGGGGTTGGGGTGGTGGAAGACACTGCCTGTTTCTCAGGAGAATCAGTTCAGAGGCCCCCACAATTATAGAATATACACACATATACCCACTCTGGGAACCACAACTAGGACAATAGCAGGAAGTGAGTGAAATGGCTGGTAAAAGAATAAGTGCCAAGCAACGACATTGTTCCCTCTCTGACTCCTTCCCCTACATACAGTATCACAAAGCAGTGAAGCAGGTCATCCCACACTGACAAATACCTAATGCTCTACCCTTTATGACATAATAGGTGCAGCAGCTCTACCTAATACACAGACACAAATACAGGAAAGCTGTCAAATTTAGGAGGCAAAGAAGTATGGCCTAGATGAAAGGACAGATCAAAACTTCAGAAAAAGAACTAAGTGAAAAAGGAAATAGCCAACCTATCAAATGCAGAGTTCAAAACACTGATGATAATCATGCTCAGAGAAATGATTGAGTATAGCAAACATATAGGGAAGAAATGAAGGCTACACTAAGTGAAGTAAAGGAAAATACACATGAAGACAATAATAAAGGGAAAGAAGACAGAGTTCAAATCAATGAATTGGAGCATAAGGAAGAAATACAGTCAACCAGTACAAAATGAAGAAATAAGAATTCAAAAAAATGAGATCTTAAAAAGACTCTAGAAAATCTCCAAAAGTGCAAATAGTCATATCATAGACACACCAGGAGAAGAGAAAAAGGAAGAATTAAAAATTTATTTGAAAAAATAATGAAAAAAAAACTTCCCTAATTTGGTGAAGGAAGGGGACATACAAGTCCAGAAAACACACAAAGTCCTAAACAAGTTGTACCCAAAGAAGACCACACCAAGATGCCATAATTAAAATGCCAAAGGATAAAGATAAGAAAGGATCTTAAAAGCAGCAAGAGAAAAGGAGAATGTTACCTACAAAAGAGGAATGTTATCAACAAACAGGACTTCTGTTTGTTGGGAGTTTTTCTTTTAAATTATTAGTTTCAACTTCATTATTAGTAATTAGTCTGTTTAGATTTTCTCTTTCTTCTGATTCAGTCTTGGGAGGTTATGCATTTCTAAAAGTTTGTCCATTTTAGGCCCTGGCTGGTAGCACAGTGGACCCAAAGGTTGCTGGTTTGATTCCCCAACCAGGGCACATAGCAAGGTTGCAAGCCAGGTCCCCAGCCAGGTCCATGGCTGGAAGCAGGTGAAAGGCAACCATACATTAATGTTTCTCTCCCTCTCTGCCTTTCTCCATTCCCCTCTATCTGGAAATGATAAATAAAAAATCTTAAAAAAAAGTTTATCCATTTCTTCTAGGTTGCCCAATTAGTTGGATAGTTGAAATATGATTTTTGTACTATTGTCTTACCCTTTGTTATTCTATGATGTCAGTTGTCACATCTCTTTGATTTTGGATTTTATGTGGTCTCTTTCTCTTTCTCTCTCTCTCCATCTCCCTCTTTCTCTCAATGAGTCTGAATAAAACTTTGTTAATTTTGTTTGCCTTTTTGAAGAACCAGCTCTTAGTTTCAGTAATCTTTTTCTGTTGTATTCTCAGTTTCTATTTTATTCATTTTATTCTGGTTTATCACTTCTTTCCTTCTATTAACTTTGGGATTTGTTCTTCTTTTTCTTCTTCCTCTAGATGTAATGTTAGATTTTTAAGGAATTTTTGTTTGTTTCTTCAGGTAGGCCTGTATTGTTATGAACTTCTCCTGACTAGAACTACTTTTACTGTGTCCTATTGGTTTTGGAATATTGTTTTATTTTTATTTGTCTAAAGGTATTTTTTATTACTTCTTTGATTTCTTCAGCCTCAGTATGTTTGTGTGTTTTTTTAGTTTTCTTTTTATAACTGAATGCAAGATTTATATATACCACAGTGGTAAGAAGAAATGTGTAATACAATTTCAAGCTTTTTAAATTTATGGAGACTTGTTTTGTGGCCTAACATGGATTCTATCTTGAAGAATGTTCCACGTGCCCTTGAAAAAAAAATGTGTATTCTGCTGTTCTTGAATGGAATATCCTGGTAGTGTTTACTGAGTTTTATCTAGTCTAATGTACTATTGAGGGCCAATGTTTGCTTGTTGGTTTTGTCTGGATAATCTATCCACTGATGTAAGTAGGGTAAGTAGGGAGGTAAAGTATCCTGCTATTACTATATTATTCTTAATCTCTCCCTTAATGTTTCTTAGTATTTGCTTTATATGTATTTAGGTCTCCCATGTTAGATGCATAGATACTTACAAGTGTTATATACAATTTTGAATTGATATTTTATCATTATGAAGTACTATAATTTGTCTCCTGTTACAATCTTTGTTTTAAAATCTATTTTGTCTAAGTATAGCTACCCCTTTTTTTTTTTGTCTGTTTGTTTGCATGAAATACCCTTTTGATTCCTTCATTTTCAGTCTGTGTGTGTCTTTAAATCTGAAGTGTCTCTTGTAATTATTGCCATTTTGTTCATGGTTTTCTGGCTGTTTTTGGAGTTCCTCTCTGTTTCTTTCTTCTTCTATTGCTCTCTTCCCTTGTGATTTGATGACTTTCTTTAATGTTATGTTTTGATTTCTTTCTCATTATTTTGTGTTCATTTGTTGCAAGGTTTTGGATTTGTATCATGAGATTGATATATAATAACATATGCATATAGCAGCCTCTTTTAAGTTGATAGTTGCTGAAGTTTAAATGCATTATAAAGCAACTAAATTTTTATCTCCCCCATTTTATACTTTTGATGTCATAGTTGCATCTTTGGGTGTGTGTGTATCTCTTAACCAATTAACATAAATATAGATGATTTTATTACTTTTATCTTTTAACCTATATGTTAGCTTTATAAATGATTAATCCACTATATTTCCTACATTTTTGCCTTTACCAGAGAGATTTCTATCTTTTATATATTTTTTATTCCTATTATTGGTCTTATCTTTTCTACATGAACTAACAAGCAAATTAGAAACAAACTCATAGACACAGAGAAGGATGACAGCCCAGGGTCAGGGTGGGAGGAGTGTTGGGGGTATGGAATTGAGCAAAAAACAAAAAGAATTCATGAACATAGACGATAGAGTGGTGATTGTAAGTGGAGGTGAAAGAAGGTATATGGGATATAAATGGTTACTTTAAAAAAGTAATAAAAATAAACATAGGTGTAAATGAAAAATAGAAATCCTGTAACATTTCTTGTAATACTGGTTTGGTTGTTATTAATTTGTTTTAGTTTTTGCTTCTCTGGGAAATGCTGTATGTCTCCTTTAGTTCTGAGTGATAAGCTTGCCAGGTAGCATATTCTTGGTTGTAATTTTCCCTTTCATCAATTTGATTATGTTGTGTAACTTTCTTCTACCTTGCATAGCTGCCCCCCCCCACACACACACACACAAAAGCTGGTAGCCTTATGGGGGTTTCCTTTTATATACCTAATTGTCTTTTTCTTACTCCTTTTATGATTCTCTCTTAATCTTTAATTTTTTAACATTTTAATTATGATGAGTGAGTATCTTCAGGTTTATCTATTTGGGGACTTGTTATGTTTCCTGGACTTAGATGTTTGTTTCGTTTGCCCGGTTAGGAAAGTTTTCAGCAGCTATTTTTCAAAAAGGTTTTCTTTTTTTTCTCTTTTAAAAATACATTTTATTGGTTATGCTATTATAGATGTCCCAATTTTTCCCTCTTTGACCCCCTATACCTGGTATCCCCATACCCTCCAACAATCCTTCCTTTAGTTCATACCCATGGTTTGTGCCTCTAAGTTCTTTGGCTTTCCCATCTCCTGTACTAGTCTTAGCATCACCTATCTATTTTGTGCTTACCAATTTATGCTGCTTAATCCCTGCACCTTTCCCCCTATTTTCCGCTTTCCCCCTCCTATCTGATAACCCTCCAGTAAGTGATCTCCATATTTATGAATCTGTTTCTGCTCTGGTTCTTTACTGAGGTTGTGATTTTAAATTCAGTTGTATTGATAATAGTGAATTTGTTGCCCTTTTAATGTTCATAGACTTGATCTTCTTTTTCTTAAATAAGTCCCTTTAACATTTCATATAATAATGGCTTGGTGATAATTAGATCCTTTAGCTTTACTTTGTCTGGGAAGTACTTTATCTAAAAGATAGCTTAGCTAGGTAGAATAATCTAGCTAAGGTTCTGCCCCACACAATAGGTATACTCTTCTATATTAGGCCATACTACTAAGACAGTCAAATCAATTCTACCTAATACACAGAAACAAACACAGGGAGGCAGCCAAATTGAGGAGACAAAAAAATATGGCCCAATTGAAAGAACATAACTCCAGAAAAATAATTAAATGAAATGGGGACAACTAACCTATCAGATTCAGAGTTCAAAACATTGGTTATCAGGATGCTCAAGAAACTCATCTGGTATTTTAACTGCATAAAAATGTTCCAGGCAGAAGTGAAAGTTACATTAAGGGAAATAAAGAAAAATCTATAGGGGGACTTTGAGGAAGATGGCGGCAGAGTAGTGGGCAGCACTGAGTGCTTTCTCAAGTGCTGGAATGGCTGGAGGATAGGGTCTGGAACATGGGGGAGGTGTAAGTCCCTGAGAGTTGGTGGGGTAAGCAACTGGATTCCAAGGCACCTGGTCTAGAGATTGCAAAGAGATGTGAGTTGGTGAGAATAAGTTCCAAAGCCAGCTGGGCCTGCAAGCTGAGGCCATCCATACATAGCCCAAGGGAGACCCTGCCCAGAGAATAAGGTGGCTCTGTTTAAAGAAAGGTTCAGGCTACTCATTGACTGGATATTTGAGTAGCAGATAGCATGGATAGTAAGTGTAAACTTGGGAGGATTGAGGAGTTAAGCTCCTGCAGGGGAGGGACTGTGTAATTTTGGAAACACTACCAGAGCTACAGAGGCGGTGGCTGACAGAGCTGGAATGCTGCAGACAGAACCAGTGGTAGGGGACAAGTGTTTTGCCTCCAGGGCCAGCAGTGCCAGGCAGGAGCACACAGCAGCTGACAGCATGAAACCGGAGAGCAGCTGCCACCTAAGGGGCCATTGGCACAGGCAGGAGCAGGCTGCCTCCCACTGAACCTGCAGTGCAGAAATGGAGCTCAGCTGCTCACCCTACCTAGGGTATGGCATTTAGAACCAGACCTGACTGTGATAGATTCCAAAATGCTAGGCCCTGACCCCCAAGACACTTAAGGAAGACTTGATCAAGAAAAAAAGGCAGGTACAGGAAATGAATCATATCTTCTACATGAATTATTAATCCCCAACATATCCTTTTTAATAGCCATTTGTAGTCCTCACAATTAGTGCATTTTAAGTAAATAATGTTTATATTATAGTGTATCTCAAATCCCATATTTTACTCCTCTCTTCTCTCAATTTATTTAACCACCTGAATTCCTCTTCTTACTTTTGTTTTAAAGTCTATTTTCTTTCCTGCTAGGTAATTTTTGCTTTCTCTCTCTCATCCCCCTGCCACGTCTCACCACTATCTTTACTACTCCTTCACACCGTTCAAAAATTATTTATAGTTTAGTCAACTCAGTTGTTTTTCCTTTTTTATAAGAATCTTATTATATTTAAATCCTTATTAAGACTGGCTTATTTGCAAATGAGGGTATGATCAAGGGTGGAGGTGATCATGCAGGGTATGGGTATTTATTTAGGCTCATATTCGGTCAAAAGTGTAATTGAGGGTATAAGATATCTTTGAAGGTGTGGTTATTTTGCCTGGACAGTTGGTTCTGTTTTAGGAGCTGCTCAATAATAGTATATGAGACATGGTGGACAAGTGTTTCTCAATCAGCCAGCTGGAGAGAAAAACTCATCAAGGAGCAACATATAAGCCAAATCGAAAATACAAAGAGATAGCCTAAATTAATGATATAAAGGTCATTCCAAGAACAACAAGTTGAGGAAATCTAAGAGACTGCACCAGTGAATCCCATAGGTCTCCTACCAAAGAAGGGCACTCCATGAAGGCAGGGAGTCATAGCAGATTAATCCAAGAAACAAAAACAACCAAGAAGAAATAACTACAATGGAGAGAAAAATAAACAATTCATCACCTAAAGGAAAGAAAGAATCCACAGTAAGGCTGCTAAGTGAAATAGAAACAAGCAAACTATCAGACTTGGTATTTAAAGTGATGGTTATAAGAAAACTCAATGAGCTTAATGAGCTCAATGAGCTCAAAGAAAACTGCAAAGAACTCCAGGACAACTACAAGGAACTTACTGAAAATTATACCAGCATTTAAAAAACATAGAAACCATCAGTAAGAACCAGGAGGAAATAAAGAATAAAATTTCTGACCTCAAGAACACAATAGAATACATCAAAAGCAGGTTAGAGGAAGGAGAGAATGGAATCAGTGAACTGGAGGACAACATGGAAAAAAAGTACCTGGACATTGTAACAAAATGAAAAAAGACGGAAAAAGAATGGAAGATGGTGACAGAGTAGAGAGCAGTGCTGATGGTGCTCTCGAAGACCACAGTAGGTAGAGGACAAGATAGGGAGGATGAGACATCTTCAGGACCCTAAGAATTGGAGCGGTCAGCATCTGGACACAGGGGAGCACAGCCCAGAGGCAGAGGAGACCAGCAGGAGAATAGGTGAGGAAGTTCCTGACGGACCTGCCAGCGGGCCGAGGTCTGCTCTGGGCACTGGCAGCTCTGCCCAGAGGGGCACGTTTGACTGAGGCCAGCTCTGGGCTCCCTGGTGACTAGAAGTCTGAGCAGTGAAGTGCAGGCAGCAAGGGCAAACGCCATAGGGAACGTGGAATTGAACCCTTACAGGGGAGGGACCATGTGAGAGCCTCGCACCGGCAACTGGGAGAGGAAGCTCCTCACTGGGCTAGAGGTGGAGGAGAAGAGTCCTGCTGGGAGCCAGAGCAGGGAAGCAGGGAAGTGCACCGGCCAGGGCGGCGAGAGGGCCGAAAATGGTGCTGCTGGGGCACCAGGGAAACAGCAGCTTGAAGCCCCTGCAAGGGGGGAGGCCCAGCCCTGCGCAACCAGACAGGCCCCCAGGCTCCCAAAGAAACTCCAAACTGCCAGCCAGAAACTAGTAGCGGGGGCAACTGACCCGCCCAATGCCTGAGACAAAGACCACACCGCCCACGCCTGGGAGGGGCTCATCACAGAGGCCGCATTAAGGGCTCCTGGGAGAGCTGGTTGGCTTGGAGGAGTGGTGCCCTCCCCGGAAGGGCAGGACAGTGTAGGCGGACCCCAGACAGTGTTGAAGGACAGGGGTGACCTCCTCCGGGAACTGCAGGGGTGGGGCCAGTCGACACAGGGACCAGCGAAGTTGCAGGCTGCCCTGCAGGGGTGCTGGGTGCTCTTCATGGGCAGGAACCTCCACCAGGAGTGGGAGGGGACGCCCTGCGGGCTCTAGAATACCATCAGCCCTAAAAACCAGCCAGGCTGTGGAAGGCCCAGCCTACCTGGGGGCAGACACTCAGAATCAGCCCTGACTGTGACAATCAGAGGCCCTGCCATGCACCAAGACCGGCTAGAATATAGACTGCGAACTCCTGACCAAGAAAAAGAGGCAGCCTCAGGAAAGGGATTGCTGCTAATCTCAAGCACCTGAGTTATACCGAGAGCAATATGAACTATTAATCCCCAACATATCCTTTGCAAAAGTTACTTCTCACATATTCTTAACCCCCCCCCCATACCTCAATCCACCTAAATTCCCAAGACCCTCCCCCTACTCTTGAATTAAAGTCTACCCACTCTGTGGCTAAAACGCATTCCCAGTCCTCAATCTAAGTATTCCTTCCTTTCCCAGCCACCTAAACCCTTTCTTTATTCTTTTCTTCCTTCCTCTTTCTTTTTTTTTTTTTTTTC
>PVIW01017171.1:0-14719 GCA_004026585.1 Noctilio leporinus
TTCTGCCCTTAGCTCAAATCTAGTGGGGACAACTAACTGTCATCAGGAATCACACACATATACAACACACATACACACACTTTTATTTCAGGTTGCAGTAAGTGCTGTGAAGAAAACTCTCGCTGCATAAGGGAAAGGACAGTGGTGGTGATGTCATGGTGCATATAGAGGTCTGGTGAGGCCTCCTGAAGGGAGCAATTAAGTAGACTTGGATGAATTAGGGGACACAGTGTGGTCAAGGCTTCCAGAACAGAGTCATTTTAAAAGGTGGTGGTGGGAGAAGAGAGAGGGCGGGTGGCAGGGACCAGATCATGCAGGAGGACCCTGAGAGGTGAGGAGGTTTTCAGGGGCAAAGCAGGGAACTACCACCAGGGTTTTTGGATGCCCAGTTCCATGCTTCCCTCTGTTACCTTCCTGTGGCTGTTGTAACAAATTACCAAAACTTGGTGGTTTAAAACAACAGAGATTGTTGTTTAATGCTGTCATAATGCTGGAGGACAGAAGCCCAAAATTGGTTTGTGGAGCTGAAATCAAGGTGTCAGCAGGACATCCTCCCTCTGGAGGTGCTGGGAGGAATCTGTTGCTTGTTTTTTCTAGTTCTTGCTGGCTGCTGGCATTCTTGAACTTTAGCTGCTATCTCTGCCTTTGAGGTCACATTGCTTCCTTCTCTTCTTGTGTTGAATCTCCCTGTGACTCTACCTCATTAGGACACATGTGGTTGAATTTAGGGCCTACCTGGGTGATCTAGGATAAATTCTCTATCTCAAGATCCTTAATCACATCTGCAAAGTCCTTTTTTTTCCATATAAAGGTAACATTCACAGGTTCCAGGAATTAAGATGGGACATCTTTGTTGTGTGTTGTGTGTGTGTGGGTGGAGGGGGAGGCGTTATTTTGCCCACCATATCTGTGCCTTCTCATGTCTGGTAATTCAATAATTCTTAAACTAAATTAATGTTCTCATAGTCTTAGGCTTGTTCAACCTGTTTTTCTCTTGTTACATTGAAAAACTTCTTGATTAATCCAGTTCTCCATGTTTGCATGGAAAGAGAAAAGGGGGTTACACAGTAAATACAATGCATACTAAGTCCTCAGCAAATGCTGGGTTAAATTGGTTCTTATACAATGCAGAGAAGTCTATGTTATTATCCTCCATGTTTCTAGTGACTGATTAGTCATAAGGGCTCACAGGGAGGGAATGGGGGCTTCAGGATTAGCAGTCAGTTGTGCCTGACTCCAGGGAATGCATGCTTTCCTCTATTTCAGGGCTTCACAACCTAGACACCGCTGACATTTTGGGCCAGACCACTCTTTGTTGTGGGGGTTGCCCTGTGCAGCATCCCTGACCTCTAACTTGATGGCATCCTTAATTCATGTCATTGCCAAATGCCCCTGGATGGGAAAATCTCTTCTTGAGAATGACTGTGCTCCATTATGCCACTTTACTGCAAGAGGTGACACAAAAAGGTGCTGTTTCAGCAGGACATTGAACTTAGGTGTCGCACAAAGAAAGGAAGAGGCTGCATCTATGCCACTGAGGTATTGGAGTGGAAATTACTGGCTACGGTATCTAATATTTACCTTTGTTTCTCTAGTACAAATTTTCAGCTGGGGACATTGCTTCCAGAGTAAGGACTACATTCCCCAGCCTTCCTTGCATTAGGTGTGACCATGCGACACACTCCAGCCAATTAGAGATGATGTGGGTAAATTCCTAGCTGTGTCCTTGAAGGAGTGTCTTGCTGCCCTTCATTGCCTTTTTCCTGGTCTTGCTGCTTGGGATGTGGGCCTGGTAGCAACATGATCAAGGAATCCTTGGTCTTGATACCAGTTAGCAGCTGTTTTGCCTGGCCTACTTATGCTTGGATATTAGCAGAGAAACCAACTTTCTTTTGGTTTAAACCACTGTTATGTGTGAGCTTTGTTAAACTTGTCAAACCTGTAGTCCAGCTATTATGACCACCCAACCCAGGCACAGTGGGGATGAAAAAAAGGCAGGAAAAGGGAGAGATGGAAATGGAGGGGCACAGGCGTGTGTGGTTGGGTGAGCTCAGAAATGCTCAGGGGTACCTCCTGGGAAGTCTTCGAGTCAGATCCTAAAGATTTCGAAAATGTGGAATTAGGGAGAAAGGGAAGGGCACTTCAGAAGGGCCTGTAGCAGGAGCAAGGGCCTTGAGGAGAGACCTGGACACAACCTTGAAGGACAAGGAGGGCCTGAACAGGCTGAGGAGAGAAAGAAAGGCACATCAGACCAAGTGGGGTATTTCACCAGATGAACAGAAACAAGGTGTAGGGATTCTGGATTTTGCCATGAGTCCTGGGGGACATCTGGAGGCTGGAATTGGAGGCAGGGAAATGGTTGGGGATCCCTGGCCCTCTCCAATTCAGAGGACCACTTCGGAGCTGAGCCCTCACCCATGCCCCATGCTCCATGCTAATGAGAGCCTCAACTTTGCTGGGCCTTGGGTTTTGATGTTTTTTTTCCCAGGGTGTCTTCTCCAGCAGCCAGCCAGGGCCAGCCCGAGTGCAGCCAAGGTCACTGCCTTCAGTCCCAGGACCACAGCTGTGAGCACAGGCAGGAGGCCTGGGGGACACAAAGGAGAGCTCAGAAAGGGCCCCAGGTGAGCCTTCAATAGCCCACACCACACTGCTCCCTGTGAGTGAGGTTGGGCTCTGCTGCCCTACAACCTCTGGGGCCAAGTTCTTTCTATACTGGAAGAGGAGATGCAAGTCTTCACCTCCCTTTGTCCCAGGCCAATAAAGGCTTTGCTCAATATCCTATCTGTACCTTTCATCACCTTGATAGCATTCCTGACCTCTGACAATATACTAAGTCCTCACGTCAAAAGGTTCTTTCACTTTAAGTAAAATGTATAGCATGTGTAATGAGACCAATTTTACTATAGGCTAATTCATACAAACAAAAGTGAAGTTCCTATGACACCTCGTTAACATTATAATGAAATGATGGATACAACATCATTCAAAAACCTGCTGTAACAGAAAAGTGCTTTCATTTATTGGCTGCTCGGTTCCTCTGCTCCAGGCCCCAAGCTAAGCACTTTCTAACTGCTTCATGTAATCCTCAAATTAAACTTGCAAGGTAGGATAGCAATGCAATTTGTATAGCTGAGGAGGCAGACACAGGGTGGGAAGTGATTTACCTCAGGACCTCATGTGTCATAGAAGTGATGGGCTCCCAAGAATGGCAAGAACAGGACTGAGCATCAGGGAAGGCAATGTGGCTGCCTCTGTTCCAGTTCCCCTGGTTATCAAGTATCCTTAACTGCTAACAGCTGAGGTGACAGGCATAGTTCTGGGTACTCAGCACATGTGACTCATTGGATTCACGCATAACCCTGCCAAGTAGGCTCTACAATCCTTATCTTCAGCACCTCTGACTCCCCCTCCCCTCCACTGCAGTTCCCAGAGCAGGACACCAGAGAGTCAAGGAGTGAGGCAACCTGCCTAGAACCTCATAGGTAGAAAGGAGTTCAATCCAGAAAGTGTGGTTACAGAGCCATGTGCTTCAGCACTGTTATGCACAGTTATATAAGGTAATCTTAGAAGGAATCTTGGGGAGCCTACTACCTCTCCAGTAACACTGCACACTGCTTGTTTCTCTGATCAAGCTTTGACAAAGTTCTCTGGGCTGAGGGTTCTGCCACTGAGATGGAGTCATAGGAAATTTCTTGGCAGCAATGGGTCCTAGAAGGGACCATTCCCAGGGGGATTCTAAGATGGCAGGGTAGTAAGTGGAGCTACACCAATCTCCTCCCAGAACCAACCTGGAATTACAACTTAATTGGGGAAAAAAATCATCTGAAATAACAGAACACCAGCTGGAAAGAAGCCTAACAACCATGGACAGAACAGAAGAGGCTGTTTCATCACAATGTGATCAGTAGGAATTGCAGAGATACAAGAGGGCTGGCTGGGCACCCAGGGGCTGCAGCCTAAGAGATGGAGCTGGGGACTCCACCTGAGAAGGGTGGGCTCTAAATCCCCAGCTGGGCTTCCCAGCCTACAGCAACACAGCTGAGAGTAAAACAGCATCCAGCTGTGAAAAGCAAAAAGCTTCGGGGTTTGCTAGCTTGAGAGCACTAGAGACAGAGAATTACTAAAATGACCACACAGGAAAATACATTAGCACCCACTTACCCTGGGCTCCAGCAGAGGGAGAGCAGAGTGGACTAGAGATGCTTAAGGAGAGTTTGGAGCAGTAGCTTTGAGGAGAGAAATGAGGGAGCAGCCAGCAAGGTGTCAGTGCTGACTCATCCCCAACAGTGCAGGCAGACTAAGCTGTGCCAAGTGGCTTCTGCCTAAGGGGACGTCATAGCCCTGCCCACTGGAATCAATCTGCCATGCCCAGTAGTGCCTGAGCTTGGCAGCTGATCATAGATTTGTTGGATTACAGCTGAATCAATCTGTCCCAACAAGCAGCACCTGAATCTGGTGGTTGAGCATAGATTGATTGGACTACTATTGAACTAATTGGTCCTGCCCAGTGGTACCTAAACGTAATAGCTGAACACAGATTAATTGGAATAAAAAACTGAAGGGCACAAAGACTCTGATCTCTGGTTAGCTCCAATAGGCTGACTGGGCCCAACCTATGGAATGATCTGACATCGCCAGAGGTGGAGCCAAGAAGTAAAGAAAGTGCACCTCTATACTACAGAAGGCCATACCACAAAGACAGGAACTCAAAAAAGCCCAATCTAAAAAGCAAAAGCAAATAAGAAGAGACACCTAAAAATGGGGAGAAAAAGAAACAGTCCATTACCAAAAGGAAAGGAGAAAAGACTGCTAAACGAAATAGAGACAAGCAAAATATCAGATATGGAATTCAAAATAATGATAGTGGAAGCTCAATGAGCTTAGTGAGCTCAAAGAAAACTACAAACAACTCCAGGGGAATGTCAAATAACTCCAGAGAAGCTACAAGGAACTTACTGAGAACTACACCAGTATTAAAAAGGTCATAGAAATTGTCAATAAGAGCCAGAAGGAAATGAAGAATACCATTTCTGAATTGAAGAATACAGTAGAAAGAATCAACAGCAGGTTATAGGAAGCAGAAGATCAGATCAGTGAGCTGGTGGACCATGTAGAAAAATATTCCAAGACAGTACAACAAAATGAAAAAAGACTGAAAAAGAATGAAGAGGTTTTAAGAGAACTACAGGACAACATGAAACACAATAATATCATAGGGATACCAGAAGGGGAAAAGAAACAAGGGATAGAAAACCTGTTTGAAAAAGTAATCACAGGAAAGTTCTGTAACTTGATGAGCAAAAATATCATTCAAGTTTAGGAGGTACAGAGGGTCCTAATGAAGATAAACCCAAACAGACCCACTCCAAGACACATCATAATTAAAATGGCAAATTTCAAGACAAGGAGAGAATGGTAAAAGCATCAAGAAACAGCTAATAACATATAAGAGGGCTACAATAAGGTTATCAATTGATTTCTCAACAGAAACAATGCAAGCCAGAAGGGACTGGCAAAAAATATTCCATATAATGAAAAACAAAGGCCTGCAACCAAGAATACTCTACCCAGCAATGCTCTCTTTCAAAATGGAAGGTGAAATAAGGAGTTTGCCAGGCAAAAGAAAGCTAAAAGAATACATCTCCATCAAACCAGCATTGCAAGAGATGCTAAAAGGGTCTGTTTTTAAAAGTTGAAGAAACAGAGAGAGACAGACAGGAACACAGGTATAAAGGGGAAAAATGTCAATGAATAAGTACCTGCCAATAATAACCTTAAATGTAAATGGATTAAATGCACCAACCAAAAGACATAAGGTAGTTGAATGGATAAGAAAATATGACCCACATAGATGCTGTCTACAAGAGACCCACCTCAGAACAAAAGATTGACACAGGTTGAAAGTGAACGGAATGAAAAATATATTTCAGGCAAATGAACATGAAAAAAAAAAAAGGCTGGGGTAGCAATACTTATTTTAGACAAAATAGATTTTATGATGAGGGCCACAAAAAGAGACAAAGAAGGATATTTCATAATACTTAATGGAAACAATTCATCAAGAAGATATAACCCTTGTCAACATATATGCACCCAACATAGGAGCACCTAAATATTTAAGAAAAATCTTGGAGGACTTCAAGGAGGATATTGACAGCAACACACTAATAGTAGGGGATTTTAATACCCCATTATCAACAATGGACAGAATTTCAAGCAAAAAGCAAAACAAAAAAACAAACAAAAATAACAACCCCCCACCCCCACCCACACACACCAAGGATATAGTGGCATTGAACAACACTCTAGATGAAATGGACTTAACTGATAATAACTTTTCACCCCAAAGAAGCAAAATACACATTCTTTTCAAATGCACATGGAACATTCTCAAAGACAGATCATATGGTAGGACACAATACAAGCCTCCACAAATACAGAAAATTGAAATCATACCAAGCATCTTCTCAGATCACAATGGCTTAAAACTAGAAACCAACCTCAAAAACAAAAACAAAACAAAACAAGAAACCCAAATTCCATAGAGGCTGAATAGTGTGCTTTTAAGTAATGAATGGGTTAACAATGAGATTAAAAATTTCTGGAAACAAAGAAAATGAATACACAACAGCCCAAAGCCTATGGAACATAGTGAAGGCAATCCTCAGAGGGAGGTTTATAGCAATACAGGCCCACCTAAAAAAGTTAGAAGAAGCTGATACAAACAACCTAACCATAAAGCTACAAGAACTAGAGGAACAACAACAAACAAAGCCCAGAGCAAGTAGAAAGAAGGAAATAATCAAGATCAGAGCAGAATTAAATGACATAGAGACTAAAACTACAATTTAATTCAATATATCCAGGAGCTGGTTCTTTGAAAAGATAACAAAATCGCCAAATCTTTAACCAGACTTATCAAGCAAAAAAGAAAGATGACCCAAATAAACCAATTCAGAAACAACAGAGGAGAAATCACAACCAATACCACAGAAATAAGAGATTACTAGGAACAACTATATGAAAAGAAATTTGACAACCTGGGTGAAATGGACACATTTCTGGAAACATATAACCTACAAAATCTGAATCCAGAAGAAGCAGAAAGCCTGAATAAACCAATATCAACTAGTGAAATTGAAGCAGTAATAAAAAAAATCCCAGCACACCAGATCCCCAGACTGGATGGCTACACAGGTGCATTTTACTAATCATTTAGGGAAGAACTAACTCTTATCCTTCTAAACCTATTCCAAAAAATTCAAGAGGGAAGACTCCCAAACTCTTTTTATGAGGCCAATATTATTCTAATTCCAAAACCATGTCAAGACACAACAAAGAAAGAAAACTGTAGGCCAATATCTCTGATGAACATAGATGCTAAACTTCTCAACAAAATATTGGCAAACCAGATTCAGAAATACATTAAAAAGATCATACATCATGATCAAGTGAGATTCATCCCAGGGATGCAAGGATGGTACAATATTTGCAAACCGATAAATGTAATAACACCACATCAACAAAATGAAAGACAAAAACTGTATGATCATATCAATAGATGCTGAAAAAGCATTTGACAAAGTGTAGGATCCATTTATGATAAAAATGCTAGCAAAATGGGAATAGAAGGAGCATACCTCAACATAATAAGGGCCATATATGAGACACCTGCAGCCAACATCTTACTCAATGGGCAAACATTAAAAGCTTTCCCCCTAAAATCAGGAACAAGACAAGGCTATCCACTTTCTCCACTTCTATTCAACATTGTTCTGGAAGTTCTAGCCATATTGATCAGACAAGAAAAAGGAATCAAAGCTATCTATATCAGAAAGGAGGAAGTAAAACTGTCATTATTTGCAGGTGACATGATAGTGTACATACAAACCCAGGTAGACTCCACCAAAAACCTACTCAACCTAATAAGTAAATTTAGCAAAATAGCAGGATATAAAGTCAATATCCAGAAATCATAGACATTTTTGTATACCAACAACGAAACATCAAAGATAGAAGTTAGAAGCAAATTCTATTTACTATAGCAACAACAAAAATAGAGTACTTAGGAATATCTTAACAATAAAGGTAAGATTTGTACTCAGAAAACTACAGAGCACTGAAGAAAAAAATTAAGGAAGATACAACTAAATAGAAGCATATACCATGTTCATGGATGGGAAGAATTAACATCATTAAAATGTCCATACTACCCAAAGCAATCTATAGGTTCAATGCAACTCCTATTAAAATACGATGATATATTTCACAGATCTAGAAAAACATACTTCAAAAACTTATATGGAGCCAAAAATGACCATGAATAGCCACAGCAATCTTGAGAAAGAAGAACAAAGTAGAAGTAATAAGAATATCAGATATCAAACTATACTACCAGGCCACTGTAATCAAAACAGTCTGACACTGGCATGAGAATAGAAATATAGATCAATGGAACAGTATAGAGGGCCCAGAAATAAACTCAGGACTCTATGGTCAACTAATATTCAACAAAGGTGGAAGGAGCATAAAATGGAGTGAAAATAGCCTCTTCAACAAATGGCGTTGGGAGAACTGGACAGGGACTGCAAAAAATAAAAATAAAAAAAATAAAGCTAGACCACCAACTTACACTATACACCAAAATAAACTCAAGATGGATAAAGGACTTAAACATAAGCCGTGACACCATAAAAGTCCTAGAGGAAAATATAGGCAGTAAAATTCCAGAAATCCCATGCAGCAATATTTTCACCAATGCTTCTAGAAGGGCAAAGGAAATAAAGGAATGATTAAACACATGGGACTACATCAAACTGAAAAGTTTCTGCTCAGCTAAAGAAAACATCAGCAAAATTAAAGGGGAATCAACTGTATGGGAAAACATTTGCCAATAATACCTCAGATAAGGGTTTGATCTCCAAAACATATATAAAGAACTTATATGACTCAACACAGGGGAGACAGACAGCCCAATTGAAAAATGGGCAAAGAAGCTTAACAGACACTTCTCCGAGGAGGACATACAAAGGGCCCAAAGGCATACGAAAGAATGCTCAACATCGCTAGCCATCAGAGGGATGCAAATTAAAACCACAATGAGATACCACCTCAACCTGTCAGAATGTCCATCACTAACAAATCAACAAACAAGTGCTGGCGAGGATGTGGAGAAAAGGGAACCCTGGTGCACTGTTGGTGGGAATGCAGACTGATGCAGCCACTATGGAAAACAGTATGGAAATTCCTCAAAAAATTAAAAATGGAACTGCTGTTTGACCCAGCGAGTCTACTGCTGGAATTATACCCAAAGAACCCTGAAACACCAACTCAGAAGAATCCATGTACGTCTATGTTCATAGTAACACTATTTACAATAGTCTAGTGCTAGAAACAGCCTAAGTGCCCATCAGTGGATGAATGTATCAAAAAACTTTGGTCCATCTACATAATGGAATATTACACAGCAGAAAAGAGAAGAAGCCCTGACTGGTGGCACAGTGGATAGGTGACAGTCTGAGAACCCAAAGGTCACTGGTTCGATTCCCAGCCAGGGCACATATAACTGAGTTGCAAGCCAGGTCTCCAGCCAGGTCTGTAGCTGGAGGCAGGTGAAAGGCAACCACACATTGATGTTTCTCTCCCTCTCTGCCTTTCTCTCTTCTTTTCTCTCTAAAAATAATAAATAAAAATGTTTTTATTTTTAAAAAAAATAAGGAAAAGAGAAGAAACCCTTATCTTTTGCCACAGCATGGATAGAACTGGAGAATATTATGCTTAGTGAAATAAGCCAGTCAGTGAAAGACAAATACCATATGATCTCACCCAATACAGGAGACTAATGAATGGACAAAGCAAACAAACAAGCAAAACAGACTTTCAGTGTGCAGAGGGGAGGGGGAAGGGCGAGAAAGAGACAAAGACGGGGAACAGTTTAGTTAAGGAACTAGCATGGATGACCCATGGACATGGGCAACATGTAGGATTGACTGCGGGAGAGGGCGGGGCAGCAGAGAGCAATGGGGAAAAAATGGGATAAATGTAATACAACAACAATAAAATTAAAATATATATATATAATATAATAAAATAGAAGGGATCACTCCCTTCCCATGGCTAAGATCTCTTTGCCCCTGTCCTTGCCTGTGGAGAACTGGTTAAGTCCATTGAAAGTAGGTACACTCACCTGGCAGAAATCTCCGGGCTACAGGTTGATTAGTGACTTCTGTCTCTTGGGGAGAAGTGGCCTTTGCTGCAAGGGAGAGAGTGGGTCTCAAATTACCCTTTTCTTTCTGTCCTGCCGCTTTTGGTGCCCTGTGCTTGGTGCTGGGGTTACCAAGATGAGTCTGCCACTTTACACCTGTGATGGAGGCTAGAAGTCAAATCTTATAACTATGAAGGAGTAGTTAGACCTGCTTGAGCATTTCTGGGGGTAGAAACAATGCCAGATTCATTGCAGTACCCATTGCACCTCTGGAAGGCGTGCACTAGATGATGGTTGTTGAATCGTTAACTATACGAAGTTCTATGGGACACAGAATAGGGAGAAATGAACTCTTTCTGGTAAAAGGAGGTTTCACAGAAGAGGGGCTATTTATGCTGGCCTTTGAAGGATGAGTAGGAGTTCTGCATTGAGAATGAGCAAACTTTCCAGGCAGAGGGAACAGCTTATGTAAAGGCACGGTGGCTGAGAAGAGCTGGATTGTTTGGAACACGGTGACAAGTTCCTTGTCGTTAATCTCCCTCCCCCTTTTCCCTAACACCTCTTAAACCACCTGTCTCACCTTTCACTCTCAGCCTGGTTCCCTGTCCAGACAGGTATTGCTTGTTGAGTTTCCTCTGAAACTTTACACAGTAGTAGGTGCCTGAACGTTCAGTGGAGACACCTTGCAGGAGAATGCTGAAATCTCTGTCGGAGGCCTGGACCACAGTCACATTGGGCTGCGAGATGCCTTGGAAGTTGTAAATGGCTTCCCGACTCAGACCAGTGCCCCGAAACCACCTGATGGGTCCAGGAGGACCATCTCCAAACACAGTGCAGTTCAGCAAGACGTTGTCTCCAGTGGTCGCCAACACCAACTCCTGGGGCTGGATGATCCAGAGGTTTGGCTCTAGGTCCCCAGTTCCTAAAGCCAAAGAGAGGCTTGTTTCAGTTCTTCTCTTCTTCCATTGTCCATTCATTTCCTACCTCCAATCTTCCCTCCCTCCCCATTCCCTGATTTCTTCTCTCATCTACTCCCTCCTATATTCTTTCATTACTCACTTAATAAACAAGTCAGTTCACTCAATAAACATGTTCTCAGTAAGGTCTTTGTGCTGACTGGGAAAAATGAAGTTCAGAAAGACATACAAAGTCCTGTCCTGAAGACGGTCTCAGTCTGGTGGTGGAGATCGTCCAGGAAATCCCCCTGAGTTTGGAAACTCAGAGGACTGCAAGACCAAGAGGACATCAGCCACAGATAGGAAATAGTTGGAGAAGCCTTCCTGAAATGCTTATATCAAGTTAAAATGAAACACTCCCCTCCATCCCCACCGCCCACACACAAACCCAACACACAGATACTCTCCATGTCAGCAGTTTACAGAGTGGTTTCACAAACATCTGTTCTTCTGTTTCATCATCCAAATGACTCTTGAAAGAAGAAGGACATTGCCTATTTTTTAGGTTAAGCACTTAAAGTATGTGGAACTGAAGTGACTCATTTAAAACTGCATTTCTATTGAACGGCACAATCAGGATTTGGGTATCCAGGTTATCATTGGTGAACTTATTATAGATAATATGACTGATTCCTTAGGGAGTGAGGTAAATTAAATGATCAGCCTTGGTTCTCTACTCCTCTCTCCTGCAATGGCCTCACAATGGAAGGGTATACTTTCTTGTCTATGGAAGGTGAGCCGAGTCACGTGACTTGCTTTAACCAATGGGCTGTTAGCAGAAGCTTGAAATGTGCTGGAGTACTGGAACCTGCCTTCTTGTTTTTCAGCTATTTCTGTGAGAAAAATGTACATTAGTCAGTCTGGACCCTAGAATGAGACATGTGGAATAGAACCACCCCAGCTGTCTGTAAATGTGTGAATGAGATAAACTGATGTTGTGTGCCACTGAGATTTTGTGTGTATAGCATGATTGTGGATAAAAGTGTCTGATACAGGGAAACAGATCAGAGCAGGGCCTGATACTCACCCTTCACAAGCACTGAGGTGCCCTCATCCAGCTGCATCCCTGAGTGCTCACCTGAGCCATCAAACCTCACACAGTGGTAGGTTCCTGCATGCTCCCTGGTGATGTTATGGATATAAATGGAATAGTCGCAATTACTTGGCTCCAGTGTCTGTTGGATCATGGGTGTCACCCCAGGGAAGAAGCCACGTTTGAAGTTATAAATTTCCTGCTGGTCTTGATTGCTCACTTTGACCCATTTTATCATGACATCAGTGCAGGAGCCACTCACTGTACACCTCAGTAGGAGCATCTCACCTGCTGCCACCAGCATGGGACCCTTGGGTTGCAGCACCTGCCCTTCATTTCCGTTGCTCTGCTCAGGGGCCTCTATAATAGAGGAAGAAACGCCCTGAGTCAGGCAGGAAGGACTTGGAGACCTAGGAGGCAAGCTCAGCAGGAATTAGTCATTAGCTGGCCAAGAACAATTGCTAAGTACACTCCAGGGGTGCTGTTGGAGACAGATGTGAAAGAGATTTGGCAGCTGGCTGGAGAGAACAGAGCTATTGAATGGAGAACTTATAAATATTAGATGGCACTTGAGTACTCACCATGTGCCAGGCACTGCATACATTTTTGCATTTATTACTCCCACCACCCTTGTGAGGTGGGCAGCATTATTCCCTTTTGTAACAGAAGACATCGAGTACCTGGAAAGGTTAGATAACTTTTCCAGGATCGCTGTTAGGTTTATGGGCTGAATGGTGCTCCCTGTCTCCGACGACAAATATGTTGGGAAGTCCTAACCCTTATACCTCAGAACATGACTGCATTTGGAGATAAAGTCTGTAAATAGGTAATTAAGTTAAAATGAATCACATGGATTGGTCTTAGTCCCACATGACTGGTGTCCTTATAAGAACAGTAGATTAGGACAGACTACATATGCACACAGAGGGAAGACCACATGAAGACATGAGAAGACAACAGCCATCTATAAGTGAAAGAGAAATCAACCCTGCATACACGTTGGTCTTAGACTCCTAGATTGCATAACAGGTAAATTTCTGTTGCTTAAGTCAGCAGTCTGTGGTATTTTGTTATGACATCCTAGCAAACTAATTCATCACTCCCCAAAATGTGACAGAGTCTTTTCTACTACACCCAGGTTGTGAACATCCAAGATACCAGTACTCCATAAGGATGATGCCATTTTACCATCTCTATTTTTGAGAAGAGAAAACTCATGCTCAAGAAGTTGAAAAAACCTGAAGTGAACCACGCATTCAGTAGGTGTCATGGCCAGGATTTGAACACAGGTCAGGTGGTTTGGGGTTCTGCTCAACATAAGGTCATCAGCTTTATGCCCCCTGTTTTTGGGTGTGCACTCCCATCAGGCCCTGGGAATAACTTGGTCTCATTCCAAGACAGAAGCTTGTGGTATATCATGGTGTTTCTCAGTTACCAGTGAGGTGAGGTAGGGAGGTGAAGTGAACATTCCTTCTATGAGGATGTGGGGAAGGGTTGTAGAATTATAAATTCTTTTTCTGTCTGTTTTCTGCTAGGCATGTGCTATTAGCCACTAAGGACTGCCTCACAGCCAAGTGATACCCCATATTTAATTCTAGGGATGTCTTTTGTCATTGGTGTCCTTATTTCCAAGGAGTACAGCAACACCAACCCCAAACACCATTATCTGAGCTAGTCAGATCTCTAAGCCTTTCTGGTGGGTCTTTCCCCGGCCTCGGTTAGTTTTCTCACATGTAGGTGCAAAACAGTGTCCATCACTCAGCACAAGGCTGAGAACAGTGCCTGTTCCCACCAGCCAGACGGAAAACCTCATGAACGACAGGGCAATGGGTAGACTACCCAGGACAGAGTATTCTACCCAGAGACAAGTGCTCTAGTTCCACTTAACAAATCTGAAAAGCAAGGCCCCCAAATGATAAAAAGTAAACATTCTATTGTGAGGCACATGAATAGGTAAAGTTAAGACAATAATAGAACAAAGGCAGAGATGGGAGAAATGTTAGTATGCTATGGTAAGGTTCTTATACCACAGTCATGCATCACATAAGGATGTTTTGGTTAACAGGGGGACTGCATATACTATGATGGTCCCATAAGATTATGGAGGAGCTGAAAAATTCTTATTGCCTAGTGACATTGTAGCCATGGTAAAGTCATAGAACAACATATTCCTCATGTGTTTATGGTGATGCTGGTGTGAAGAAACCTATTGCACTGCCAGTTGTACGAAAGCATAGTACATATAAGTATGAGCAGTACATAATACTTAATGATGATAATAAATGACTATGTTACTGGTTTATATATTTACTATACTATACTTTTTAAAAAATCATTATTTTAGAGTACTTTTTCTACTTACAAAGTAGAAGTTTGCTCTAAGACAGTATACCATGCCCTGGCCGTGTGGCTCAGTGGGTTGGAGCATGGTTCCTTGCACATTCAATTCCTGGTCAGGGCACATACCTAGTTTTCAGATTTGATCCCCAGTCAGGGTGTGTACAGGAGGCAGCCAATCAATGTTTT
>PVIW01017172.1:0-14734 GCA_004026585.1 Noctilio leporinus
ATTTGTAGAAAGAGGGGAAGGGAGAGAGGCAGAGAGGGAGAGAGACATCAATGTACGGTTGCGTTTCACCTGCCTCCAGCCACAGGCCTGACTGGAGACCTGGTTTGCAACCTGGTTATGTGCCCTGGCTGGGGAATCGAACCTGCGACCTTTGGGTTTGCAGGCCGGCGCCTTAACCACTGTGCTACCAGCCAGGGTCTGTAATGGAAGTTTTAAACCCCAAAGATTCTTCTGTTCTCCTCAGACAGTAAGTGGAAATGGTATGAATTTATAACACTCATAATTTACACATGAAACGAAATAATTTTGTTTACCAGGTAAAATGATAAGGAAAAAAGCAATAGAGACCTGCTTTTGAAATGATGTCCACTTCTGATTTATACATAAAATTGTGGTGTTAAAATTTATTCATGACACTTGTTAAGATGGTAAGGAAGATTTTATTCAAGAAGGACTACTTTTGCAGTAGGAGAGAGAGAATGGGCTCAACTCTGAGTACAATAGGATGAGGTTTATAGCCAAGGAGTAGAGCAGAGGTCAATGGATGGAAAAATCACTAAGAGAAATACTTGGTATATCAATTCAACAGGCCAGGATAATAAGCTATAAAGGATGCAGGATGAGGAATTTGATCTGATATCTAGGGTGACCAGATAACAAAGGTGGGTGATTTTCACTAATCTGACTCAGCAGGATTCTAGCAAAAACTGGACTAAGCTATGGAAGACGGATCCAAATCTTGGGACCTAGTTGAGAAAAGGGCTCAAAGAGCCCTTCTCGGTTTGGTCAAAAAGAAAGTCTTTGTCAGGGACTGTGATTATCTTTCTCTTGAGTTGATGTTGATGTTTAAATATCCGCTTCTCATCCGGGCTGGCATGGCTCAGTGGAGTGAGCATCTGCCTGTGAACCAAAGAGTTACCAGTTTGACTCCCAGTCAGGGCACTTCTGTGGGCTGTGGGCCAGATCACCAGTTGGGGGCATGCCAGAGGCAACCACACATTGGTTTTTCTATCCCTCTCCTTCTCCCTCCCTTTCCCTCTCTCTAAAAATAAATACATAAAGCCTTTAAAAAAAAAAATTAGCTTCTCCTAGTGTCAACACCAAGAAACATTCAAACCTGCAGAAGGTTTTTATGAGTTTGAGTTGAACTGACAGCAATTGCCAGGAAACAGTATCTCAACAGACTGAGAAAATGCTCTGGTGAATGGTAGTTTTGCCCTTTATTTTATTTTATGCATTATAATCCACAGAGGAGCTGAAAGGGGTGGGTTAAGTAAAGTTCATTGGTGGTAGATTAGGGAGGCAGGAGAAAACAAAGGGAGGGTATCTCTGAGGCAGAATGAAGAGGAAAACGGAAAGGCACACCCTTCTTTTACATTGGTGGGTACAGGACTGTTAACATTTACACCACCCAGGGATGGTCTGCAGACAATAAGATAAAAATGAGGGGTTCGCCCTGGCTGGTAGCACAGTGGGTAAGGCGCTGGCCTGCGAACCCAAAGGTCGCAGGTTCGATTCCCCAGCCAGGGCACATAACCAGGTTGCAAACCAGGTTTCCAGTCAGGTCTGTGGCTGGAGGCAGGTGAAAGGCAACCATACATTGATGTCTCTCTCCCTCTCTGCCTCTCTCCCTTCCCTTCTTTCTAAAAATAATGAAATAAAATCTTAAAAAAAAAAAAAAAAAATGAGGTGTTCATGCTCGGGTCTAGTGCTCTAGTAGAAGACTGTGCCCTGAGGAGTCTGGAAAAAGATTACTCTGACATTCCAAAGGTATGTTCTCAAGATGGACAGGCTCAATTTAGGTCAAGATTGACCTTTGTCAAGGAAAATGTTGCCCTGGAATGTGACTACCTGACCAGATACACTTGCTGTCAGTTTCTGAGTTTGTAGGGTCTGTCATGCAGGCCTTCCCTGAGCTTGTCAGGTTTAGTATGTGGCTCCTTTTTTATCCTCCCTCTCCTCACCTTGAGAAAAATCTAAGGTTGCCTCATGCCAAGCCTCCTTGTTATCCTTGTGGCTGTTTATCTTTAAGCAACAATTCTAGTATCTGGCAACCACTCCTATTCTCTGAAAACAATAAAATGACTATGCTCCAAATAAATTTTTAATAACTGGAGTCTTTGTCCCATATGCACTCGATGTGGGTGTGTGAGAGTTCAAAACTATGTCTAGGTGTTAAAATGAAACTCAGATGGGTTTGGGCTAGGCATCCAAAGAATACTAACACTTTCATTCTTCAACAGGAAGTTGAGTATAAGGTAATGTCTCTTTGTTTTATTTGACAGTGTTGAACTTTACCTGAAGGCTAGGAAGCTCACCCACCCTTTGTGAAAATCACTGCAAGGACCCATCTTTCCCAGATGACTTAGAACTGAGACTCTTGGCTTGTTTACCTATGACAAAGCCAGACACAGACTCTGAAATCCCATTATTTTTATCTCACAAATGGCTGGCTAAACTGTTTTGTTCCCACTGATGAAGAGGAAAAAATTATACTAATCACACTTTGGTTATGCCTCTTTCCTTTACCCCCAACCCAAACCTTAGGATCGCTGGTGAGCTTGAGCCCAGACAGCTATGCCTTCAGGGCAGTTTCTTGAGAAGAAGCTGGCCTCAGGGTAAAATTCTCTCTTCTCTCATCACACCAGCCTTTAGTCTCAAGCCCTCCTGGCCTTGTTCATTCCTCTCTATAAAAGAAATAAGTTTATTGTCCAACTATTGATGCTTGCTGATCTTAAGGTCCCAGGGATCTCTCTGTTGTAAGGTTTCCCCCACCTTCACCCGAATAATTCTTTCAGCTTTGTTTGTTATTCAGCAATCTGTCTTTGAATATGACATTTCTTAAACTGATTTCACATGGTTGCATTCTAACTGAATAGCTTACATCTGCCACCATTTTTCCATTGCCACTAATCTTGTTCAGGACTCGTTAGCCTTATCCTTGCGCATTATTAACCAACCTTTGATTTTATTTTTTCACATTGTTTGCAAATGAATCTTCCTAAAGATTATTACTCTAGTCTCAGCATTCTTTTGCACTCTTATTGTTTTTGTTTGGTTTTGCTCTCTTTCAGAAAAAAAGTTCAAATTCCCTAACATAGCTTTTGCCTTTCCATTAAGGTATATAACCCCATCTCTTCTTCCTCCCAGGAACCCTTGCCACTGTTTCTGAAAACGTCTTCCTTTTTCTAGTCTCATCATTTTCATCTTTTGTGCCTCAACTGAGGAATGCATTTGGTCATCATTTGTAGGACTTTCAGTAATGACAGAATCCCAGGCCAAATTGGAATGGCCTATGGCTTGAGGTGGAAGGAAGCTATAAAAATCTGAAGCTGCAGGAAACGAGGAGTAAGGGCTGGTTGATGTTGGGGGTGAGGTGGGCACAATCTTGGCTGGAAGAATCAGATTTGGCTGCTTTGGTGACAGCAGTTGCTGCTCCTCCCTCAATTTGACTCATAGGTTCCTGAACCATGTCTTTCTTATTGACTCATAGGTTGAGTTTCGAAGCGAGTTCCTTCTGGAGACTCTTATCTGGAAACATGGTGTAGCTAAATAGAGCTTCTAACTGCTCATGCTGGGTATGCACAAATGAGGTGCGTTTTTGGTGCTTCTTCCATGTTGCTATTTGATTCCTGGTCAGGGTACATGCCTGAGTTGCAGGCCCAGTCCTCGGGGCACAAGAGGCAACCAATTGATATTTCTTTTCTTCTTTTTGTCCCTCCCTTCCCAATTTCTTGGGACCATTTAGATTCTGTGGCATCGAGTTCATGCTAGAATCATTCATGTGGTTACAAAGGACCGGATGGGGATTCTCTGGGGCAATTCTGTTTATCAGAGGTATTAACATCTGGAATGAAAAGCTGTGATCAACTTTGTCTTGTTGTATTAAGTCAATGCTGTGATCGTTCATGTAAACAAAAGAGTGAGTCTGGGGAGTCCAAGGGGCTCTTCTGTTCATCTGGGCACCAGAGAACTGCATCGGTAGGTCTGTTGTGAATCCCCTCTCAGTACCCATTTTCAAGTCTGCCTGAACCAGTGGTCTTAAGTGTCCTTGGGAGGCATCTGTTAAGAATGTAGGCTGTTTTCAGATATCTGAAACCAGGCCCTACTACTGACTAGCTCCGTGACCTTAAGCATATTCTGTAATATTTCCATGCCTCAATTTCTCATATGTAGGATGAAGTTAGAAAGAACATATATTTTACAGGGTTGTGAAGATTAAATTAGTTACTATCTGTAAAGCACATCAAATAGCATGTGTTGCATAAGATCCAATGAATGACCCTGGTTGGTGTGACTCAGTGGATTGAGTACGGGCCTTTGAACCAAAAGATTGTCAGTTCAACTCCCAGTCAGGGCACATACATGGATTGCAGGCCAGTTCCCTAGTTGGGGGAATGGGAGAGGCAACCAACTGATGTTTCTCTCCTTCCCTTTTTCCATCCCTTCCTTTCTCTTAGAAAATAAATAAAGTCTTTAAAAATGAAAAAGTCCAATTAATGTTACCTTTATTATAAAATTGGTTATCCAAAAATGAAAAGTTTCCCATTCTTGTTGCCTCTTAGTGGTCATCTCAGAGGAGTAAGTCCAAAGAATTTATTACTAAGTGGCTACTGGACATACTGGTTAGATATCTCTAAGGATCATCAGGTCTCTGAAGACTTGCACAAGGCCCAGCTAAGGAAATGATCTCTCATAACCCACAGCTGCTCTGGGAATCAGCCAAAGTCAAATAATCAAGTTCATGTATGTTTTAACAATCTTTTCATGTATGCTTCGGTATCTTTCTAGGGAGTTCCATATGAATGGATTTCCTAAGCTTTTTTGTTCGTATTTCTTCATGTAGTTATTCAGTAAACATTTAGGTGCTAGGGATATAGAAATCACTAAAACTGTTCTTTTGCAGCTAACTCATGATGTAGTGTAGGAAGCAATCTTCAAAGACTCAGCCAGCTAAGAAACAGAAGTGAGATCAAGGCAGAGAGAAATATTATGAACTGACCCACAGAGGCACTAAAGGAGCATGAAATAATCAAGGAACTCTATTTCAGAATTGCTGAATACAGAGTAAGGGGATCAGGGCAGCTATAGGGGAGAGAGGCAGGGGCAGGATGAAGACCTTCTATAGGAGGCTTAAAAAGCACCTGGCTTCCTCATTTTGTTTGGCTTGCATACCTCATGGAGAGTGGGAGGTGAAAACAAACAGCCAGGTAGGTTGCCAAATAGCCTCCATGGAAACAAAATTCTGAGTAAACTAGCCCTCAATCATCCGTTTTTCCTAATGTGTCCTAAGAGACCGAAATTTAGTCTTTTAATGCATTCTACCTGAATATGCCAAGTTTGAGATAATTATGGATATATGAATGATGTTAAGATGACAGAAAAATATCAGATTCAGTTCTTTAAATAAAACTTCCAAGATAATATCTTTGTCCCCAGCACACTCAATTCAATTTCCTATCATTAGTACAATTACAGGGTGTGCACAATAACGTGTCAAAATTTTAGTCAAACAAACAACATACCACAAAAGTGTTACATTTTGAAATAAATTTATTCTTATATGTAAATACATAAACATAGTCATTATTTTTTAAATTGTTCAAAAATGTCTCCATTTGCTGCAATAATAGACTATTCAACTTCAGAATCTTGAGCACGCTTTAGCTATTTTTTTAAAGATTTTTTTTATTCATTATTTTTAGAGAGAGAAAGGCAAGGAAGGAGGAAAAAATGGACAGAAACATCAATGTATGGTTGTCTCACCTGCCTCCAGCTAAGACCCGGCTTTGTAGTCTGGTTATGTGTCCTGACTGGGAATCAAACGGCACCATTCCACTGAGCCACCAGCCAGGGAGGGCTACTTAACTTTTTCTTATCCATGGCCATCATAATGTTTTCAATCTTAACTTTAACAGTCTCTTTATTGGAATGAGGTTGTTTATTAACTTCTCTCACAAATGCTCCATACATAATAGTCTAAAGAATTTGCATCTGGTGAATTAGGCAGCCAGATTTCCTTTAACCAGAATTCAGGAACATTAACACTGAGAAATTCTTGCACCTTTTTGGCATTATGTGCTGGTGCACCATCTTGTTGGACCACCCTGGCAGGGTAGCTCAATTGCTAAGAGGGATATCCTGATATGCCAAGGTTGCTGGTTTGATCTCCAGTAGGGTACATACAAGAATCAACCAGTGCAAGAACAATGTTTCTCTCTCTCAAACCATTCAATATATTTTAGTAATAGTCATAATTTATGGTATAGTTTGCAATATACAAATTTTTTAGTTTAACAAACAAGAAATAAAATTGGGTTCCAGATGGCAAAAGAAAGTGTAACAATGCAGATTTAGTTTAAAATGGATATTAGCATTTTTTATTAACAGTTTCCCCCCTAATTTTATGGAGATACAGTTGACATAGAACATTGTATTAGTTCAGGTGTACAATATGATGATTTGATATAGGTATATATTGCAAACCTATTTGCCTGCAGACCTATGAATTCAAACGAAACACTTTAATATTTTTCCTACTTCCAAAATCCTGTTCAAATCTACCCTTTCAATTCCCAGAATTACAGCCCTAGTTCTGGTCTTCATCCTCTCTCACCTGATAACTGCAATCATCTTTAATTATTTACCTGGCCTTTGGTCTCTGACAGCTGGCAATTTATCTTTGATTTTCTTTCCGGTATTCTCGCCAAAGCACAGTTGTGATGTTTTCACTCCCTTGCTTAAAACCCTTGCATGACTCTCCACGGCCTGCAAAATATAATCCCCAGCTTAGCCTTCAAGGCCTTTTCCATTTGACCCTACCTTCCTACTCTGTTCTTTGAGTCATAAGTTGTTTACTAAATACATGTTTAAACATTCCCATCCCTATTTATTCATTTTCATTTCTCCTAAGATGGGCTTTTTTTTTTTTAATCTATTGGTATCTTGCTCTTTAACTACAGTCTATCAACATGGTCACTTCTTAACACCACCTTTCCAACCATCCTAGCAAACTTCTTTCTTCTTTCCAGAGCATGTTGTTTGTGTCTCTCTGTTAGCACTTTTCTCTATAGAGATGGGCCTCTGTTTGTCTCCCATTTATATGGTGAGCATCTTGAGGGCAGGGACAGTCACACTTACTTCTGACATAACCAGAGAATTTTCCAGCCTGTTTCTGGAAAGAGGTTGAAGTTCTTTAATTACAGGCCTTCGCCTTACGCAAAATAACTTCCTGAAATTGGAGTTCTGAGGCCTTCTAATACAAAGTATTCTTCCTCGAAGTCCAATCTGTAACTTGTGAGACACTCAATCAACTTTATCAGAAATCTACATACTGCATTACGCCACCAATTAATTTCTGTGCCAGCCCTGTAGCTATGAGAATTGATTAAAAGGAAATTCTACATGTAAGTCAAACATACGTGGGCTCTCTTAACTTATACCACAATATTTGATCAGTGACACACACCGTATTGTCCTGGGATCTGCGTCTAGTCCAGCCACCTCTGGTCAACTGGCTCACGACTTTCAGGACAGCAACCCACAGTGGCAGCTCTGTAATTACTTGTGATGATTTACTTGAGCGATTCCGGGCGCGTGCTAATTTCCTGCGCCTTCATTCACCATTCACCATTTGATTCTGTGCCAGCAGGATATCCGGGTGCTTGGCCCCTGGCAGCGCCGAGGCTGGCACCAGGACCGGGTCCCCCCGGAGCCTACGTTCCACCGGGCACAGCCGGCACCACCTGCCTGCGAGGAAGAAGGGCTTACGTGGGACCGGGAGGACGCCTATGGGGGACTCAAGCGAGCCCGAGGGCGGCTGCGGGGCGAGCCTCGGCCCCGACCGCTGCAGGATGCGATAGGGGCGGCCGCGCCGCCGGCTCCCGCCCGGAACAGCGTGGGGGGCGGGGCGGGGCTCGGTGCGCGCCGGCGCGTGGAGGCGGCCGGCCTGGTCGGGCGCGGCGAGGGCGGGGCGGCAGCGGCTGCTGCGGCCTGTGGCGCCGTCACCCGGCAGAACCCTGCGGGTGGAGCGCTGCGCTGCTGCCGCTGCTGCCACTGGCCGGGCGCTCGGAGCGAGTCGGGGCTGCTCCGAGCGGCCCGCCCTCCTGCCACTGTCCTCGCGTTCGCGGGCCGCGCGGGCCGTTATCATGTCGCTGTGGCAGCGCCTCACTCAGCTGGCCGCCCGGATGCGGGAGCCGCAGAAAGTGGCCCGTTTCCAGCGGCTGTGCGGGGTGGAAGCGCCGCTGAGCCGCTCCGCCGCCGACCGGAGGGAGGATGAGAAGGCGGAGGCGCCGCTCTCCGGAGACTCCCGGTGCAGAGAGCGGCGGCCAGGGGCGTGTGGGGGCCCCCAGCCCCCCGGGAGCGACCGCAATCAGTGCCCCGCCAAGCCGGGCGGCGGCGGCGGCCCCCCGAACGGCGTGCGGAACGGGCTGGCACCCGAGCTGGGCCCGGCCTCGCCGCGGCGAGCGGGCGCCCTGCGGCGAAACTCGCTGACCGGCGAGGAGGGCGAGCTGGCCCACGTGAGCAACTGGCCGCTCTACTACCTGTTCTGCTTCGGCACGGAGCTGGGCAACGAACTCTTTTACATCCTGTTCTTCCCCTTCTGGATCTGGAACCTGGACCCCCTGGTGGGCCGGAGGCTCGTGGTCATCTGGGTGCTGGTCATGTACCTGGGCCAGTGCACCAAGGACATCATCCGCTGGCCGCGGCCCGCCTCGCCGCCCGTGGTCAAGTTGGAGGTCTTCTACAACTCCGAGTACAGCATGCCCTCCACCCATGCCATGTCCGGCACCGCCATCCCCATTTCCATGGTCCTCCTCACCTACGGCCGCTGGCAGGTAAGGTCCCCTCTCCTCGCCCCGCGCAGCCTGGGGGAGTTCAAAGAACTGGGTGGTCTCCTTGATCTCCATGGTTAAGTTCATGGGCCCGTTCGTTCCCCTACCAAACTTCTCTGTCCGCACACAGGCCCCTTTCTAGGTTTTAAAAAAAATTAAATGCTTGCGGGAACCTAGAGACTTGGCCATCAAACCATATTTTCGTAATGATGCCTTGCTTGGAATGCAAAGGAAAATACTTTGTGAAATGATACATGATCATGGGGCTTTCGTTGAGTGTTTGAACGGTTTACGTTCTTGGGATGCACCGAATGTAATTGTGATTAGTGACACTATGCTTATAATGAATTGTTAGGTAAGTAAGATTCGGTTTCGGTGTAACCGATCTCCCCCCAAAAGATTCAGGCGCTGGTCACGTTTTTCCGCTTGACTCTGAGACAGGGTTTCTGAAATAGTAGAATTCCAGATCAAATATGGTCCGTCCTGGCGATGAAGTAATGAATTTCGAAGGAAAGCCACTGTTGGTGGAAGTTAATGGAGAACAGCCTGAGTTCTCTTTTTAAGGGGTGTGGCTGCTAATTTGCAGCTAGAGGCCAAGTGTCACTAATCTGTAATGTCCAGTTGTTCAGCTCCTGCATTGTGATTACTACTTTAGCTTAAAAAAATGCATGATTATATTCTTAAGGTTAGCGTTTTTTGATCATGTTAGTGGGTTTACGAAAATGGCAAATATGGCTATTTGACATATGACAGGGTCAGTCTGCGAGTTTAGGATGAGTCTTGAATGGGAAACGTTTTCTGTTCTGTTCACTTCTTTTGGCCTCCCATTTCTGAGTTTTTCATTAGGTTTAAAAGCTTTTTCTTACAGATGCAAAATTTGTTCTTGGAGCACTGTCTTGTTTTATCTGTACTTTGAATCGTCAGGAGACCAGTTCCTTAATTTAAGAGTAAAGTTAATGATTATGGAGCATCTAAGCAATCAGACTTTCTCAACATGTTTCCCGAAACAGCATTAAATCATCTTACATTGAGAAATACACCTTCTGCCTGAAATTCCTTTATGATTAGCTTACTTTTCTCAGATTTAGTTTCAGGAGAGATGAACTCTTGTTCCCATGGGCACTCCTGTGCAGTGCATCTCTCTTACAGTCCATGGAAAATATGCACTGTGCATAGTAAGAATGGCAGGATTCCGAGGGTAGAGTACCATGGACAGGTTTTTCCCCATACTTGACCAAAGGAGATTTACAGTGATACTCAGATTGTAAAGTAGCGCTGCCTATTTTACATATAGATAAATATCTCAAATTCATTTAATCCAAATAGTTCAGAATTTAAGGTTTTCATTCAGTTATCTTTGACGTGATATTCACTGGTGTCAGCTAATGATGTTTCTCTTATGTTGATGAGACTTTCAGGATTCTGTAATTATAGAGCCTTTTATAACTCCTCAATGAATAGCTGTATTGCATGCTATTAAGATTAGCAGTCCAAATAGTTATTTATTGCTCATCATCATTCAGAACACATACTAACTGGAATAGGAAAGCAGTGCTGATGGACTGTTTACAGGATGCTGCTATCAGTGTTCTGACACTTCAGGGTTATTTGAATCATCAGAATAAGCTTATCTTACAGTTTTAGAACAAGCTAGTCTATTTAATTCAAAGTTTGAGGAATTTGTATATTGTACAGTCTTAGAATTTGAGCTATACAGGACTTAATTTCCTAGTTTCAAGTTGTTGTTTTACAGATGTGGAAAGGCCAACTATGTTAGAATTAATCTTGTATAATTAATTTAAATTTCTTATTTTGTATTTTTCATTATTAATGTGAATAGAGTCTTAAATTTGAGTAATTATTTATATTTTAGTTGTTTTGAAAGAAAAGCCTCCTTTATATGAAACTTCTACGGTTACAAATGTTTGACTATAGTAATATAGTACAAAAACCAAAATGACTTTAAAAAAATATTTTATTATTTTTAGAGAGAAGGGAAGGGAGAGAAGCAGAGAGGGAAAGAGACATCAACATATGGTTGCCTTTCACCTGCCTCCAGCCACACACCTGGCTGGAGACCTGGCTGGAGTCCTGGCTTGCAACCTGGTTATGTGCCCTGGCTGGGGAATTGAAAAAGCAGCCTTTGTGTTCGCAGGCCAGCACCTTATCCACTGTGCCGCCAGCCAGGGCCAAAATGACTATTTTTAACAGGATAAAATTAAAGTTTAATTTATGTGCATGGGGCATTCACATAGATATGATAAATCAATGGAAATTCTCGAGGACTGTGAGACAACATTGGGTATTTAAAACTATTTAAGCAAAAGAAAGGAGAACAGGGGAGTTAGATTTTAGAAGTGATAATGGGCCACCGACAGGTAGTTGAAAAAGTGCGCACCCTGGCTGGTGTGGCTCAGTGGATTGAAGCCAGCATGGGAACTGAAAGGTTGCTGGTTCGATTCCCTGTCACGGCACATGCCTGAGTTGCCCAGGTGGATCTGGTCCCCAGCTGGGGTTGTGAGAGAGGCAGTAAGACTCTGGTCTCCTGATGTATTTCTCCCTCTCTTTAAAAAAAAAGAAAAAGGAAAAAGAGAGAGAGAGAAACAAAGAAAGAAAAAGAAAAAGCACAACACACATTAGAAAAGAAAGAAAAAAAGAAAAAGCGCAACACATATAGCAGGAAAGTCCCCGCTAGGCAGCTCAGAAATGATGGGGTACTGGTTATCCAGGCAACAAGCTGTGCCTGAAGCCCTCCTGTTTGCCATGCTTAATTCAAATCAGGCTAAGGCAGTATCCTGAAGTCTCCTTTCTGAAGCAGGTTTTTCTGTCTGTATCTCTTAGGTAGGAAAGGGAGGGAAGTCTAAGGTTGTTTCTTGCTCCTTATTAAGTAGCTTAAAATCAGTATCCCAAAAAGCAGCTTCAGGTTGGCATAATTTTTGTCCCTTTGGTCTCATCTTTGAAACTTCATTTATTTTTAAAATGTTTTAATTTATGGATTTTGAGAGAGAAACAGCATTTTGTTGTTCCACTTATTTATGCATTCATTTGCTGATTCTTATAAGTGCCCTGACAGGGATCAAACTAGCAACCTTGGTGTATGGGGTTGACATTCTAACTAACTGAATGGATGAAACTTTATATAGTAAACTTTCACATTCCAGAAGCTCAGTTGGTAGATTGCTCCATATTTCATTGATTCAGTCATTCAGTTCTGAGAATAATTCAGTTCAATTCAATGTTTTGAGTCTCATTTCAGGAGATGGTGATGCACACAGGCTCCCAAAGTGAGGCCTAAACTGTGTATGCAAGCTGTCAGGTATTTAATAAGGGATATGTATATGAATACAGAAGGAACAAAAATGGTCATGATCAGAGCAAATTATAAACCCATTTCTGAGTCTGTAAGGCTGTCAGATTTTTGGATATAAGGCTCAAAGTTTCTTTTGCTGGAATGAAGGCAGGCAGTGACTATCTGATAGATCCTCCTTGTCTGCTGTTTAAGTATCTTGATGATGTCATCAGGTGTTCCAGTGAATTCTGCATGGCTTGCATAGAATTCAGTCACTGAGACTAACTATAAGCTGTTGTGATGATTTTTCTGAAGTTTATATTGTGCCCTTTAACTGCCATTTGCTATTGCAGGGCTCAAAAAAAGTTTTAGTTCTTAATTCCAAGTCAACGGATGGGAGAAGAATTAAACATTAGTTTGGAGGGTTATAGCCAGATGTTTGAGACAACTAGAAAATTCAGGATTCAGTCCCATATATAGGTGAAAAATAAAACTTTAAAGGCATTAAGTAGTCTGATATCCAGAACTGTGTATTATATAAAGTGCGGCAAAAGTAGTTTATAGTTGTGAGTGCATGAAACAGTTTATAACTGTATTATTATTTATCAATTATTATATTATTTTCCATAGGAATAACTGTAAACTTACCTTTGCCCCACCCTTTAGATTCTATGCAAACACAATTTCTCTCCCTGAACTCACCCTCATTTCCCTCAAAGCTGGTCAAATTTAGACCATTGGCTACATAAGTCTAGTTTCAATAAGTTTATCTTGATCATTTGCAAAAATTCAACGAGAATAGCAATTGATCTCACAGGCTTTCTTAAGTCTGCTTTGCTGGAATCTCATAAGGAATCTCCAGATTGAACTTTAGCCTCTCAGAGCAAAGGAGCCAGACCCATAGTTGCTATCAGACTTTGCCTGGAAGTCGAATGAGATCTGAATGATTCCTCAAGTTCTTAAGATTCCCCAGAATGCTTTGAAGCTCTTTCTTTGGCATATCTCAGGAAAGCACCCTTCATTTTTCCACCTGGAAAGACTGCTGTGAACCATGTAAACAAGTAAGGTATCAGGTAGCTTTTCTGAAGGGCTTTTATCAGCTTCCAAAGTCACTCTTAGTTTCTTGAAGCTTTCTGGGGACATCCAGAGTCTATGCATGTCTCTCAAACTAGATATTTCACTTAAAGTCTTGGTTTATAAAACCAGTTTCCAATTGTGTACTGTTATAAAGAGAACAGATTCTCACTGAATTCATGTAAACAACCATATTGCCATGGAAATTAAATAATACTCATTAAAAGTTTCCAAGTTCTGGAGTGATCAGGTAGGGAGAAAAATATAAAGGCTTCAGTGTTGCTTACCAAGGTATGATTTACCAAACTACTCTAAGAAAAGCAAAAACAACAAAAAACAGGTTTCCTTATATCCGGAAAACAAATTTTTAAAAAATTTTAATCTTTTTTTCAAAGATCTTATTATTTTTAGAGAGAGAAGAGCACAGAGGGAGGAAGAAACAGAGAGAAATATCAATGTATGGTTGCCTTTCACCTACCTCCAGCTATGGACCTGGCTGAAGACCTGGCTTGCAACCTGGTTATGTGCCCTGACTGGGAATTGAACCAGCAACCTTTGGTCTCACAGGCCAGGGCTGATCCACTGAGCCACCAGCCAAGGATATGGAAAACAATCTTTTTTTTTTTTTTTTAATTTTATTGTTGTTGTATTACATCCATCCCCTTTTTGCTCCCCTCTGTCCCCCTCCCCACCCCCCCCAAACAATCTTTTTTTAATCAGCAACATTTCAGTCAGTCCCATAGAATCAGTTCTTGTTTGTCCAGATCATCTGCCAATATTTTTATAAATACAGTTATTCCTTAGAGTTCTATAACTCTGAATCCAGTTTAAAGTTATAATCTGAAAATTTATTCTCAAAAAGCTATATTTTAGAATAAATCAGAGTTTTTACCATGGCTTTTTGAGATGAAACCTTGCAAATGCATCAGAGTAAAACGACTGTCTATAAATGACAACTTAACATGACAGAACTTATGCATCTGATTATAATGGAATTGACAAAGAACTTGGTTTTTGTGTAAGATATAATATTCCAAGATAATCAGAATTACAGATGAAATTATATCAGAACTTGGTAGACTCTTGGAGATTTTTATAAAATCTCTAGGACATTTAGTATTAATCTATGTGTACAAATACAACAAAATTACTATTCCTCTATTTGACAAAGCTTCCCATGTAACTTTAAACATATCAAATAGACCCAGTTGGTTTACAATTTCTCTCTTATGAGGACAGAAAATAAATCCTTTAGATATTCCAGGGCCCTATTGGAATAACCCAGAGCCATTTCTAGGTTAAGAAAGAGCCTCTTAAGAACTTGTACCCTTTGCAACAACATGGATGGAACTGGAGAGTATTATGCTTAGTGAAATAAGCCAGTCAGTGAAGGACAAATATCATACAATCTCACCCATTACGGGACAATAATGAGCAAAACTAACAACAAGCAAAACAGAACCAAGTATATGAATACAAGGAATAGGCCTTCAGTGGTCAGGGGGAACGGGGTTGGGGGGAGGGGGGAGGTAGAGGC
>PVIW01017173.1:0-14733 GCA_004026585.1 Noctilio leporinus
AGTCTCTCTCTGCTGTGCCTCCTCCTGGCGGCCCTCACCTTCCTGCTGTGCCGACCCATCCAGAACATCAGCACCTCCCTGCACCTGCAGCTCTGCATCTGCCTCTTCCTGGCCCACCTGCTCTTCCTCACGGCTATTGACAGGACTGAGCACAAGGTACTGACACTGCCCCAAGGACCCTCTGCCCTGTCTGTAGAATGTGGAGTTCATGGGGCCATGCTGCATTGGACCCCTTCATAAAATGTCCCTGGGTTCTGGGAAGGTTAGAGGGGTGAGTAGCCCCTTTCACACTGACTGATCCAACTAGAAGACAGACACATCCTCTTCTGACAGTTCCTTCATGTACAACAGAGTTCTCCCCAGTGGCAAAGTACAGGAGAGGTCCTGGGACCATGCCCCACCCTGATGGCCCACCTGGTGACTCTTGCTTCTCCCCCAGGTGCTGTGCGCCATCATTGCAGGCACCTTACACTACCTCTACCTGGCCTCTTTCACCTGGATGCTGCTGGAGGGCCTGCACCTCTTCCTCACTGCACGCAACCTGACAGTGGTCAACTACTCCAGCATGAGCAGGTTCCTGAAGAAGCTCATGTTCCCTGTGGGCTACGGAATCCCGGCTGTGATCGTGGCCATTTCTGCAGCTTCCAGGCCTCAGCTTTATGGCACACCTGTCCGGTAAGGACCAATCCCCACTGATTTACTTCTCTGTCATGTTTATGGTCTTTATAAAACCAGAGTAGCATTTGATTATGCTAGATCACATTAATAGAGACAATAACTAATAATCCTTAGGGTGTCTTCTTGTTGGCTATTTATAATAATTAAGGAGAATGTCTTTAAGCCTCTTCTTGAAATAACAAAGTGTAATTTTGAAAAATGCTTTGGACATTGTTATAAACAATTTTACCTCTTTAGCCGAATCCTAAAGGATGTTCCAATTTTATATTTGGAAAAGTAGAGCTGATTTAAATATGCTAAGAATAGATTGTATCATGGTTGACATTTACATGGTTCTTACTCTGCTCCAGGCATTTTCCTAGCTGTTTTTGTACTAGTTAAAACAATTCACCCTCACACCAGTACTGTAAAATAGACACCACAATTTGATCCATTTTACAGATAAGTAAATTGAGGCACAAATAGTTTAAGTAAATGCCCAAAGGTGAGCAACTAGAAGTAGCAGAGCTGGGATTCAAATCCAGGAATGCAGCTCCAGAGCTTCATTTTTTTATTTTCAGCTTTTTATATTTCTTTTATTATTTGTTTATTTATATAGTAAAAGCAAGACATTTATTTATATTCATGCGGGAGTAGGTACCTGCTAGTGGTATCTGGTGGGCAGGCACTATTTTCAGCTTTTAATACTAGGTTTAATGTTTTTACTTATTTTTGAAATACATTTCAAATACCATAATAGTCACTCATTTAAAGAGTACAGATCAGTGGTTTTGACAATAATCCCAGTAGTGCAGCAGATACCACAATCAAACTTCACAACATTTTCAACTCCCCAAAAGCAACATTGTACACAACATCATGTACGTCCCACTCATGCTACCTACACCTCTGCCCCAACCCCTGACAACCAGTAATCTACATGGATCTGCCTAGCTTGGATATTCTCCAAAAATGAAATAATACATATTGTCATTTGTGACTGGATTCTTTCACTTAGCATGATGGATTCAAAGTTCATCATGTTGTGTCAAGTATCATGACATCCTTCTCTATTGTTGCTGGTGTTATTTGTAAATAATATCCTTTTACATAGGTATTCTCCATTTTTAAAATTCATCAATCAGTTGATAGATAGCTATATTATTTCCATTTATACTATTATGAAAGATGCCACTCCAAACATACATGTACAAGTGTACAATTTAAAAAATTAAATTTATTGTGTTGACATTGGTTAATAACAGTATATATATTTCAAGTGCACAATTCTCTGCTATATCATCTGTTTTTTGCCTTGTGTGTTTACCACCCAAAGTCAAATCTCCTTCCATCACCACATATGTGACCCCCTTTACCCTTACTACCTCCTCCCATTCCCCTTTCCAGTAACCACCATTATTGTTGTCTGTATCTCTAAGCTTTTGTTTGTTAGTTTGTCTTGTTTGTTGATTTGTTGCTTTCTGTTTTGTATCTCACATATGAGTGAAATCCTATGGTTCTTGACCTTTTCTGTCTGAATTATTTCACTTAGCATGATAGTCTCCACATACATCTATGTTGTTGCAAAGAGTACTTCGTCTTTTTTTGTGACTGAGTACTATCCCATTGTATGTAAGTACCCATCTTTATTCAACCATCTATTGAAGGACCGTTTGGTTGTTTCCATATCTTGTCCACCATGGATAATGCTGCAATGAACATAGGGATGCGTATGTCTGCCAATAAATACCTTCACAAATTTTAGATACCCAAAGGTAACTCAAAGAGTGGGAGAAGGTATTTGCAAACAACACCTCTGATAAGGGGTTAATATCCAAAATAGATAAAAAAAGTCATACGACTCAACAACAATAACAGTACAAGCAATCCAATTAAAATAGGTCAGAGGACCTGAATAGACACTTCTCCCAAGAAGACATACAAATGGCCAGCAGATATATGAAAAGATGCTCAACTCTACTGCTGTTAGGGAAATGCAAATCAAAACTACAATCAGATATCACGTCTCACCTGTTAGAATGGCTATTACCAACAAGAACAAGTAAATAACAAGTGTTGGAGAGGTGGTGGAGAAAAAGGAACTCACATTCACTGCTAGGGAAAATGTAAACTTGTACAGACACTACGGAAAACAGTGTGAAGGGTTCTCAAAAAACTGAGCATAGAATTACCATATGACATGTACAAATTTTTGTGTGGGCATGTATTTTCATTTATCCTGGGTTTATATTTACTAGGAGCATTGTTGGGTCATATGGCAAATATATATAGTATTCTGATAAACTACCACCTGTTTTTTCAAAGTGTTTGTACTATTTTCCATTCCCATGAGCAATGTTTGAAGGTTTCAATGTCTCCACATCATTTTCAACATTTATAGTCTACATTTTCCTATTTTAGTCATCCTTGTGAGTGTGAAGTGACATTTCATTGTGGTTCAAATGTCCTCTTTTAACATTTTTCTTTTTGCCCTAAAGTCTATTTTGTCTGACATTAATGATTAATGATGTTCAACATTGTTTCATGTGCTTATTGACCATTTGCATATCTTCTTTGCAGAAATACCTATTCAAATATTTTGGGGTATTGGTCTTTTTGTTGTTGAGTTGTATGAGTTCATAATATATTTTGAATACTAATCCATGACTAGTATATGATTTGCATATGTTTTGTCCCAGTCTGTCTTTTTATTTTTCTGACAATGCCCCATAAAACAGAAAAGTTTTAAATGTTGATGATGTCAAGTAATTTATTTTTATTTTGTTGCTTATGCTTAGGATTTTATGTCTAAGAAACCATTGCCTAACACAAAGACACAAAGACATAATCCATTTTTTCTTCTAGAATTTTTATAGCTTTAGTGATTGCATTGCATCTGTGGTGGGTGTTGAGTTAATATTTGCGTATGATGTGATTGATGTATAGGGCTTTTCTGTTCCACACTGAGAAGGGTTTTCAGTCAAACCAAATGCATACCAGATTTAGAGAATAAATGGTTCCCAGGAAGCTAAAGGGTCAGAAAAAGAAAATATTGAAAAACCAGGGGTGTTTTTCTTTCATGTGTTGTTTCTCTAATTTAAAATTGTATTAATTAATTTGTTGTTGTACTACAATTATTTCATTTTACCCTCATTGGTTCCCCTGCCCTCCCTACCTACCCCATTCTGTCTCCTGTATTCAATCCCATCCTCATTGTCCATGCTCATAGGTCACTCATGCTAGCTTCTTGATTAAACCCTTCCCCTTCTTTTCCCCCATGTTCCCCTCTCCCCACTCAACTGGTCACCACCATTCTGCTCCTTGTTTCCATATTTCTGATTCCATTCTGCTCCTCTGTTCATTTTGTTCATTAGTTTTCTGTATTGGGTAAGATCATATGGTATTCGTCTTTTGCCACCTGGCTTATTTCACTAAGCATAATACTCTCCATTTCCACCCATGCTATTACCAAAGGCAGGAGTTCCTTCTTTCTTTCTGCTACATAGTATTCCATTGTGTAAATGTACCAAAGCATTTTGATCTGTTCATCTACTGATGGGCACTTGGGCTGTTTCCATCACTTGGCTATTGTGACTAGTGCTGCTATGAACATAGGGGTTCATAGTTTCTTCTGAATTGAAGTGCCACCATAAAAGTCATAGGGGAAAACATAGGAAGTAAAATTTCAGGTATCCCATGCAACAATTTTTTCACTAATATTTCTCCTAGGGCAAGGGAAATAAAGGCACAAATAAACAAGTGGGACTCATCAAACTAAAAGGTGTCTGTTCAGCTAAAGAAAACATCAGCATAATATATATATATATATATGAGATAAGCAGAAAGGGTTTAGGTGGCGGTTCACCTTTGATGATCCCTGATTGGTCCAGGTGGAGCCAGGACCTGTGGGCTTATAGCAGAGGGAAAAAATAAAATTAAAAAATAAAAAAAGAAAAAAAGAAAAAGAAAAAATAATATTAATAAAGAAAAGGTTTAGGTGGCTATTCACCCTTTATGATCTCTGATTGGTCCAGGTGGAGCCAGGACCTGTGGGCTTTAACAGGAAGAAAAGAAAAAAAAGGAAGGAAAAAAAAAAAAAGAAAATGGAAGAAAGAACAGAATAAAGAAAGGGTTTAGGTGGCTGGGAAGGGGAGAAATACTGGGATTGAGGACTGGGAATGCGTTGTAGCCAGAGAGTGAGTTGACTTTAAATCAAGAGTAGGGGGAGGGTCTTGGGTACTTAGGTGGATTGAGATGGGGGGGATTAAAAATATGTGAGAAGAAACTTTTGAAAAGGATATATTGGGGATTAATAGTTCACGTAGCTCTTGGTATAACTCAGGTGCTTGAGATTAGCAGCAATCCATTTCCTGAGTCTGCCTCTTTTTCTTGGTCAGGTCTCTGCAGTCTACAGTCTAGCTGGTCTTGGAGAGGCAGGGCCTCTGATTGTCACAATCGGGGCTGATTCTGAGTGTCAGCCCCCAGGTAGGCTGGGCCTTCAGTAGCTTAGCTGGGTTTTAGGGCTGCCAGTGTTCTGGGGCCTGCAGGGTGCCCCCTCCAACTCCTGGCAGAGGTTCCTGCCTGTGTTGGGTACCTGGTACCCCTGTAGGGCAGCCTGCAACCTCAGTGGTTCCTGTGATGACTGGCCCCGCCCCCGCAGCTCCCGGAGGAGGCAGCCCCCTACCGCCAACAGTGCCTGGGGTCTGCCAACACTGCCCAGCTCCCTCGGGCGAGGGCCAATCCTCCAAGCTGATCAGCTCTCCGAGGAGTCCTTTACGCCGCCTCTGTGATGCGCCCCTCCCAGCGCGTCTGTGGCCTTTGTCCCCAGCAATGGGCGGGTCAGTTGCCCCAGCTACAAGTTCCCGGCTGGCAGTTTGGAGTTTCTGCAGGAGCCTGGGGGCCTGTGTGGGTGTGCAGGGCTGGGCCTCCCCCCTTGTAGGGGCTTCAAGCTGCTGTTTCCCCGGTGGCCCAGCAGCACCATTTTCGGCCCTCTCGCCCCGCTCAGGCTGGTGCAGTTCCCTGCTTCCCTGCTCCTGCTCCCCTCAGGACTCTTCTCCTCCACCTCTGGCCCAGTGAGGAGCTTCCTCTCCCTGTTGCTGGAGCGAGGCTCTCACACAGTCCCTCCCCTGCAGGAGTTTAATTCCTCGTTCCCTCTGGCATTTGCCCTTGTTGCCCGCACTTCACTGTTCAGACTTCTAGTCACCAGGGAGCCTGGAGCTGCTTCAGTTAAACACGCCCCTCTGGGTAGAGCCGCCACTGCCCAGAGCCGACCTCGGCCCGCTGGCCTGATTGGAACTGTTTCACCTGCTCTTCTGTAGGTCTCTGCTGCCTCTGGGCTGTGCTCCCCTGAGTCCAGATGTTGACCCCTCCAATTCTTAGGGACCTGAGGACATCTTGCGCTCCCTATCCTATCCTCCAGCTGCTCTGGTACTCAAGAACACCATCAGCACTGCTCTCTGTCACCATCCTGATGTTGATACTTTAATGGAGCTCCCAAACTAGTCAGAGCTCTCTGTTGCCTGCAGTACTATCAGCTTGACTGCCTCACCACTGAGCTGGGGGAAGTAATGTAGATAGTTCTGAGTGAAAATACCACAGAGTGCCTCCTCATCAGTCTTATCAAGGTTTTCTTGGGTAGACTATCTGTAATTTGTTCTGAGGCTTTGGGTAGTTGCCAGAGTTTTGAAACAGTTGCTTTTAGTTGTTTTATTTTTATTTTTGTTATTTTAGAAGAAGAGAAAGTCTTCACTCATCCATTCAGGAAGGCAGTCTCCCAGAACATGTACTCTTAACAACAATATGCAACCAAAACTTATGTTCACCTGCATTGATTCAACTCTTTCCAGGTGTCCTCAGATGCCTTCATTCTTTCATGCATTCTTCTCAGTGTAATATTTCATTGTTGTAAAATGTCCTGCTTCTTCTATACAGGGGTGGACAGAAGAAGGTTTGCAGTTGTTTTTAATGAGAAATAATACAACAATTAGTAAATAATAATAAATGAATAAACTCTATGTTTTGCATATACACAGCTATAAACCTACTTTTCCCAACCCTGTGCATTACCTTAAGGTTGAATCAGGAGGGAATTCTGTCACTGTATATCAGTAAATCCTTGAGCAATACTCTTAAACCCTTTATTGATTCAGTAATCAACCTGTAATCTTGTAAGAACTTCTGTTTTACACTGTTGTCAAAATTAAAAGGAATAACTCAACAACAAAAGGCAACCCAATTGAAAAATGGGCTAAATGTTTAAATAGACATTTCTGCCAAGTGATGTAAATGACCAGCCAGTCCATGAAAAGTTGCTCAACTTCATTAGTTAGGAAAATGAAAATCAAAAACATCAAAATGAGATGTCATGTCACAGCACTTAGGTTAAATGGTTAAATGGAAAGACAGACAAAAAACATTTGCAAGGATGTAGAAAAAATTGAACCCTTATACATTTCTGTTTGGAACGTAAAACAGTACAGCCGCTTTGGAAAATGGTTTGACAGTTTCTCAGATGTTGAACACATATATGTACCACCTGACCCAGCAATTCCACTCCTAGGCATATACCCAAAACAAATGGAAACATGTTCACACAAAAACTTGTACATGAGTGCTCATAGCAGCATTATTCTAAAAATAGCCAAAAATTGGAAACACACTAAATATCTATTAATTGGTGAGTGGATAAAGAGTGGCATAGTTATTCAATAAAATATTATTTAGTCATAAAAACATGCTGAAACACAGTGAACCTTGATTGAGAAGTGTGCTAAATGACAGAATCCAGTCATAAAACACCACATATTGTATGATTCCATTTAGGTCCAGAACAGGCAAATCCATGGGGATAGAAAGTAGATCAGTGGTGCCATGGGGCTGTGGTGGGCAGTGGGGTTCATGGAAGCAGGAATGAGGACTGACTGCTAATGTGAATTTTTGGAGGAGTTGAAAATGTTCTCAAGTTAGATTGTGATGATCACACAACTCTGAGTATGTTAACGGTCACCGAACTGTACAGTTTAAATGGGTGAATTTTATGGTATGTGAAATGCATCTCAAAAAAGCCATAATTTAAAAATGCAGTGGGTGGATTTTGCAATAGATGAAAATAATTATATTCACCAAGGAGAGAATGGCCCTTAAAATTATGTGAAATTCATAGGACTCTCCAAAACTGTCAACACATACACAGACTCCTGTGTTTCAACACAATCTCAGTGACAGTAACTCATTGCTCCAATCTCAGCTCAAAGATAATTTTTTGTGAACTCTTCCTTAACCATACTAATTTCCTAGACTGAAAACTAAGCCTAACATCCAATGAACCATTGTCTTAGCCACCCATTTTTGTTTTGTTGTTGCTTGTGTGTCTTCTAACTGATGTGAGATGTATGGGATTGAAGATCATTCATGACTGAATCTTCAGAGCCAAGCACAGAGCCTGTCACAGGAAAAACACCCAGTATTTGCTGATGAGTGAATTAGTGAATGGATTTACATAATATACCTTATCTCAAAGGATCACTACATTTTTTTCCTTTTTGCATTCTGGAGTTTCTCCTCTTTTTTCCTTTTGTTTATTGATTTAGCAATTTAAATATTTTATTATTTATGGTACAGTTGTCCCAATTTCTCCCCCTCTGCCCTCCTCCACCCAGCCCACCTCCCACCCTTCACACCATTGTCCATGTCAATGGGTCATTCATATACATTTTTTGACTAATCCCTTCACCTTCTTTCAACTAGTTCCCCCCACCCACCCAACTCTGCCCTGAGAGCTGTCAGTCTGTTCCATGTATCTATGCCTCTGGTTCCATTTTGCTCCTAAGTTTATTTTGTTCATTAGATTCCACTTATAAGTGAGGTTAAAAGGTATTGACTAATGCATTTTTAATACTCTCTCTTTCTTAGCTGCTGGCTCCACCCAGAAAAAGGATTTATATGGGGCTTTCTTGGACCAGTCTGCGCCATCATCTCTGTGCGTGATGATATAAGAGCACCCTTCATGCTGGGCTCATGGTCATAGAAGAGCAGAATTATAATGGGTCAGGGGGATGACAGGAACAGGAATTTTCCTGGGTTCCAATGGGTTTGCTTTGGTTTTCTAAGATTTCTAAAACTACAGACTCTAACACTGTTACTAAATATGAAAACTACCTGAGTGTAGAATTGCTGTTAGACAGGCTAGGCTAGAAATAACAAACTAAAATGTTATTCACTAATCTTTCTGTGGTTTCCCGAAGGTCAATCTAATTTTCTTCCCAATGACGCTCTGGATTTTGAAAAGCAAAATCTCTTCCCTCAACAGCAATGTGTCCACCCTCCAGAATACAAGGTAAGATGGAGAAGAGGGTGACATCCTCATAGTCACATGTGGTCCCAAGAGCAAATTCCTGTGTTTCAGCAGCCTCTGATGTCCCTTTTCAGGGCCTTCCAAGGAAACCCAGGGTAAAGAGATGCAGCTGTCTTCCTATGGCAGCCAGCTCAGACTCGGTGGTGTGCTGCCAGCTTCCCAGCTACAATGATCCATCTCTAATCCCAGCCTGTAACAGCCAGGATTGATGTTGGTTGATAAACATTCTTTGTACTCTTGTCAGCAGCCCTATGACACAAGTACAAAGAACCTGTATGCACCTAGGAATATCTGTGATTCCTCCCACCACCCAGCCTACACTTTCATACCCCACCTCAGTTCGGGCTCCTTCTCAGCCCTCTTCCATTTCTATGTGTCTGGAATAAAACATTCTATTCCAGGAGGCATGAGCAGTGATTTGTTCCAGGAAGCCCTGTGCAAATTTAATGCTCTTTCTTGTTCCTATCAGGATCCTTTCTAAAGGTTGCATGTCATTATTTGGTTGCATTAGTCACTGGAATGGCCTGTGAGCTTTGTGAAAGTAGAAATCCAGCCCGTGTTAGTTTAAATGCCCAGGCCCCAGCACAGAGTCTGAAGCCTCAGAAATGTTGGTTAAATAAAATCAGGGGTGTCTGTGGAGCATCATACAAATTTTGAAGCTTACATTACGAAGTGTCCAAAACTTACTCAATCCAGTCAAAATGTCATCTTGGACCAGAGAGGCATTTCTCTTGTGGAGAATCTCCGACAATAAACATCAAAGCTGAACAGAACTCAGTCTGTGTCTGTGCAGTCATCACCAATAGGGGAAGGCAGGAGCACCCATGGGGTAGAGATGAGAGTGGCCTGGATTCTGTTGCTCTGGTTGCACCATGGGCCTCCCTTCTCCTCCTACCCAGGATGCTGACATTTAAAGCAATGGCTCAGCTCTTCATCTTGGGCTGCACATGGTGTCTGGGAATCCTGCAGGTGGGCCCAGCTGCCCATGCCATGGCCTATCTCTTCACCATCACCAATAGCCTGCAGGGTGTCTTCATCTTCCTGGTGTACTGTCTCCTCAACCAGCAGGTACAACAGCCCCACCCAGGACCCTTTCCATTCTTGTTCCTCTCAGTGATCTGACTCAGAGCATGCTTTGCCTCTGCAGGTCCAGGAGCAATACAGGAAATGGTTGAAAGGGGTCAGGAAAACAAAAGAGGACTCTGAGAATTACACCCTCTCCAGCAGATTCATGTCTGAAGCTTCCAAAGACATTGTGGTAAGGTCACACATTGCTCACAGAGCCCTTTACTAACTGATCCAGTCAAGTAGCTCATGCCCATCATGCTGGACAACTTGAGCATATAGCAGGGGGTGCCCTAGCATGGTCCTCACTGGCTTTACTCTTTGACTCCTTAACCATTAGCAATGGTCTTGATTAAATATGTCTTTACTCCTTAGAAACTGTGTTCATCTTGACTTTTACATGTGAGTATTCTTAGTGAATACCTGCTGTGTGCCAGGCATGGTTAACTAAATGAGCAAGAATCAATGCTCTGAAGCAGGGATGCACATTCTACTCTGAGCTACCTCTATCTCATAGTCACTCAGTACCATCCAACCTAATGGCAAAAATGGGGAAAATGATGTACATACTTAAGAATTGAACAGAAATAAGTATTTTTTGGCACTTTTGACTTTCTTAATAAGACTGCCTGATATTTTCAGCACCCTCCACCCACTGCAAAACCAGAAAGAGAAAGCCATGATTGCATGGGAAAACTTGTGGCAGTGACTACTAAGAACCATCAGTGGTTTAGATTTAAAAAGTTCTTTTTTAATTAAAAAAATGTTTTTAGACATAGGTAACTCTTTTACTGACTTTTTCTCACCCTTTCCTCCAGCTTCCATTAAACCTGGTGAGCCTTCTTTCATGTTTAAAGAAGACCACTAAGCTCCTGGGAAGTTATTCATTCCTCTTACCTGTTCACCAAACCTCCCCAAGCACTGGTTTCCCTGTTGAATCTTCTATTTCCTCTCCATTTCTCAGCAAATATTCTTACCACCTGTTTCACAGAGAAAATCCAAGTCATCACAATGACCGTGAATTGCATGCTGTCAGCCCTATCACACAAACATTAGTGTGCATCCTCTCCACATTGCTGTATCATTGACATTATTTTCCTTCTCTCTGAAGACAATGCTTGTACCTCCACTTTGAATCCCATCCTCCATGCCTTATCAATTATCCTTCCATTATTGTTCATGCATTCTCTCTTTCCTCCTTCCCTCCCTTTCTCCTTCCATTTCCCCCTTCATCCTTCCCTCACCTTCTCAAAAGTGTTCTTCCCATTGTTGCAGAAACATGTTTGGTTCTTTTCTATCCTACAAACATGCACCACTTGGCCTACCATTTCCTTCTAGCTACACACCAGCCAAGAGTTGACTTTTCTCTGTCTCTGTTTCCTTGCTTTAAATTTACTCTGTCAACCCTTGTAGATACAGCTTCTCTCCTCAGTCATTCCACCAAAGCAAATATCTCTTAGATTACAAACATCTCCATGTCTTCCAGAAACTCTTTACACTATTTATCATTGCTTTCTCATGAAACACTCCATCCTTATCCTGTCTAGATTCTACTTACATGCCCCACCACCATTTCTTTCTTCTATTATGTCAAGCTTTTTTCTGTTTCGTTTATTCTTTCATCCAATGGATTGGCGCCAGAACAACTTTAATTCTCATTAAATTTTTCTTCCCAGGCAATAGCATTCACTCCTGAGATGTGTTTGCCATGTTGATGCAAATGATGGCTACATCTATTTCTCTAGCTCTGGCTTCTCTTCTGAGAACTAAATGAGTATTTCAAGTTACTTACTTGACATCATTGATATCTCCAAGGCATCTTTGACTCAGCCTTCCAATATAAAATTCTCAGTCTTCACCCTAATCTAATCCTTTTCTATGGTATCTTTCTCTCTTTGAATGGCACTATATCCATTCTATGGCACCTGATAGTTACTTTCAACAATTATTTCCCACTACCACCTATCCATTATGCAATCCTGTTGTTCATATCTTCTCAGTACAATATCCCCAACATGCCCAGCTGGCTCAATCTCCCTCATGCACCCCACCCCACCCTCATGAGCCAGGCTACCATCTTCACTGACTTGAACCACTGCAACATCCTCCTGACTGATCACCCCTTTCCACTCTTGTCACATTCCAATGGCTCTTTACACAGAAGTCAGAGGGATCTTTTCAAAACACAAATGAAATCATGACACTCCTAGGTTAAACCTATTACATGTACTTTCTCTTGTGTTCAGTTCTAAATAATTTAACCACCTCCTGTATTGCTCTTGGACCTGAAGTACAACATTCATACATTTCTTGAGTAGAGAGAAGTTGCCCATCTGAAATGCTAGCTATTACACTGGGCTTCTTATAGACTTAGGAATAAATAAGTCATTTGTGATAGAAAGGATAAGGGAAAAACAAAAGAATTCAATGCTTTTGCTTTTATGTCCTAGGTCATTGAGAATAGATAACATTTCTGACCTTTCATTCCTTTCCCACCTGCCCTCCTTTATGACTCTAAACATAAAGTAACATTTCACAAACTTTTGAAGCAGAGGGATCAGAACATATATTTTAAAACAGATAGACCATTTTTGTAGCACATTTCCTTGTTCTGTTCTCTGTAACTTGTAGTTTAGAAAATACAGGGAGATGTAACTTCTGAAAAAGACCAGGTCTAGCAAAATACAATTAATGTGGCTTTTTCTTATCCTGACAAATCCACCTGGCAAGTGAATTTTGTGATTGAAAGCTTCTTAAATGTCTTATTTCTTATATCAAAGGAAACTTTTAAGTTGTCTTTCTATAGTCTTATATCTCATTTCTACAATATTCTCTCTTTCCAGGTTAATTAAAAACATCTTTTGATCTAGATCTTCTTATCCCATGAAAATGGCACTGTCATTCTTTGAACCATTGAGAGAGGATGACGAGACTTTGTTGCATGTTTCAAGAAATTCATCATATCAGGAATGTGAAAAAAAAAAGTCATGGTGGACATGCTTGAAACTCAATTCCTGCAAAATCTGGCATCTTTCTGTGCCAATGGTATATATGCACCAGTTTGTTTACTCATTCAAGATATTACTGACCATGTCTAAGGCAGAAATCAAGAGAGACCCAGGCAGGTCCTGCCTTCAAGGAGCTTTCAGAGGGGAATAAAGTAATTCGTTCAGCTACACCTCTTATTTGTAGATTTATTATTTATTATTATTTTATTTTTTATTCTGACTTGAGGACATGCTTATTTATTTTAGAGAGAGGAGGCTGGAGGGAAAGAGAGAGGGAGAGAAGCATCAATCAGTTGCCTCTTGTACGCATCCTGACCTGGGGCCAAGCCCACAACCCAGGCCTGTATCCTGACCAGGGATCAAACCTGTGACCTTTTGTTCTGTGGCACAACTAACCAACTGAGCCACACTGGCCAGGGTAGATTTATGATCTATTCTGACAGGTGTGAAGTGATAGCTTACTGTGGTGTTAAATTTTCTGATGGGTATTAAACTTCAGCATTTACAAAATATGTTTATTGGCCATCTTTATGTCCTTTTCAGAGAAGGACATATGTCCTTTGGCCATTTTAAAATTGTATTGTTTGTAGTTTGGGTCTTGAATCATATGAGTTCTTTACACATTTTGGACACAAACCCCTTATTACATGTGTTATTGGTGAATATGTTTTTCCACTTAGTGGGAGAGTCTTTTCATTTTTTGATGGTTTCCTTTACTGTGCAAAGCCTTTTTATTTTACTTTATTTATTTATTTATTTTTTGCAAAGACTTTTTTGTTTCATGTAGCTCCATTTGTTTATTTTAGTTTTGTTTCCTATGTTCAAGGAGAGATATCAGAAAAATAGAGGAATGTCCAAGATTTTAATGCTTATGTTTTCTAGGATTTTTATTTACACTTATACAACTAAAGAGAATTGGACCAGTACAATAAACACGCATACACTGTTTACCTAATGTCAACAATGACAAGTTTCACACTAAAATTCTTTTTTTAAAAAATTTTATTGATTATGCTATTACAGTTGTCCCAATTTTCCCCTTTGCCCCCCTCCACCCAGCACCCTCTATTCCTGAAGCAATCTCCCCACCATTGCTCATGACCATGGGTCACATGTATAAATTCCTTGCTCCATTTCCTATACTGTACTTTACATCCCCATGGCTGTTCTGTAAATATCTATTTTCACTTCTTCTTCTTTTTTTTTTTAAGATTTTATTTATTTACTTTCAGAGAGCAAGAAGGGAGAGAGAAAGAAAGGGAGACAAACACCAATGTGTGGTTTTGAGACACCAACTGGGAACCTGGCCTTCAACCCAGGCATGTGCCTTGACTGAGAACTGGTGACCATTTGGTTCAGAGGCGAGCACTCAATCCACTGAGCTGCATCAACCAGGGCGCTATTTGCACTTCTTTTTTTTTTTTTTTTTTCTTTCCTATTATTAGAGAGCCTTTTTATTTTTATTTTTTTATTAAAAAAAATTTATTGTTGTTGTATTACATCCATCCCCTTTTTGCTCCCCTCTGTCCCCCTCCCCACCCACCCATTCCCCCCAAAGTCAATCCCACCTGTTGTCCATGTGCATGGTTCCTTTATACTAGGTTCTTGTCTAAGCTGCTTCCCTTCCTTGCCTCTGCCTCCCCCCTCCCC